>CAMOHE010038375.1:0-28656 GCA_946598075.1 Artocarpus hirsutus | reverse complement strand
TATTATTATTCTTATTATTAAATTATAATTTTATATTGATATAATATTCATATCTATATCATATAATATTAATTTATAATAATAGTATGAAATTATTTTATTTTATTATTATAGTATTTATATATATTATATTCTAATATTAATTAATAATAATATATATTATATTTAGATATTGTATATGTAATATATTATATATTATTAATATTGTTAATTTAATTATTATCATTATTATCAAATTATTATTTTATATTGATAAAATTTTTATATTTATATTGCTTAGAAATATTAATTTATAAATATTATAATAATAATAATTTAATAATAATATAATTATTATCATTATCATGAAAAAAAAGGTGAGATTTCTATAGTTTTGAGATTCTTATGAATATGAATGTCACCTGTTGTATGAGCTTCAGATTACCCCAAAACGAGGTAATCTGAATCCCATGCGAATGAGTTTCCCAGGAATCCAAAACTCAGATTACTGCGTACCAAACATAAGAATCTATAGGATTCTCATTCCTACCTCAGGATTACTGCATACCAAACACTCTACGCTTCTATCTTTTTTCTCGCCGGTTGTGGGGAACCACCAAGCACACTAAATTTTGTGGGAGTCAATTTTGGTTAGTTTTACTGGATCTGAATCTACTATATGGACTAATGTATTAAATAAATATAAATTAGGGTTACCGAAACAATTGATCTAATTACGTTTATTGAATTAAAATATAATTCTAATTTGTAAAAATTCTACAAATGTCTCATAATGATATTATTAAAATTATTTATATGTAATTATATAGTACAATATGTAATATAATTAAGATAATTACTATATCATTAACGACATTTTTAAGATATTTTAACTATTGTGTTAGATTTTAATTTCATAATAATAATTTAGACACGTATTGTAATTTTTTCTATAAATAAAAGGTTATTAGATAAGGTTGTCTAATTAAAAATAATCGATTTGAGTTTTGGGCTTTAATGCATCATTAAGCGTAGGCCTCCTATATGTAGAGATCAAAATATAATTACTGATTTTGTAATAGGCTAAATTAGTAATTAAGGATAATTGCTAAGGTTTAACAATTATATAAAGGGGTTGTAGTCTCCAAGTTAGTACGTACATTATTTTTCTGTTCTCCGTCTACAGAAAAATTACAGAGGCAAACTGTGAAGGAGTACTTACGTACCAGACTTAGAAGATCCTCAACCTACAGACTTAAGAACAACATTCAATCAATTGATTCAGGTTAGCTTCCGTATCTTATTAATATTCTTGATGATTTGACATGAATGATCCTAGATGATGATGGTTTTCATCACAATTTTGTGCTAACAAGTTTGTTTTGCTAAGAGCGATTGAAACCGGTTTTTATAGTTGGAGCCGCTTTTTGGTTAAATTTTGTGAAACCGGTTTTTATGGTGGGAGCCACTTTTTGGTTAAATTTTACGAGAGAAAGCGGTTAGAACTGTGATTGTTAAACAAAAGCTGTAGCTTATTTTTTTTGACACCGCAGCATATGAAAGCTTTAAACTGCAACAATAAAAAACTTTGATTAAAACTGAAATTGCCGAACATTATTTAGGAAAAAAATTGTAATCAATTTAAGATTTTATCTTCTCATATGGAAATCTACTTCAAACACATCTTCATTTAGATTGGATCTTCCATTGTGCCTTCATGACATCCATATCGATGTGTAAGTTTGTCGTAATTTTTGCATGTTTAATGTTCAAAATTTGCAAATATATAGTTCAAATGTACAAATTATCGTATTCACTCTAAAAATTATAGGCACAAGTTCACAAATTGCAACATAAAATGAGCGAATTGTTGTTTTCCTGACACGAATACTAGAAATTCTTTCTTAACACTAGATGTTGGTATTGTGTGCCAGAGACAGCTACCTTTTTATATGAGGAATGTTAATGTGTCGATCTCTGCTGTTGATTTTCTGTAAGTCCCAGAGTGAGACCCCAAGAATAATTAATCAAATCCACCGTAGCCTTTTTTACGAGATTGATTTTAAATTTAATCTCAAAAAAATCGTGGTTGTCTCTTTTTATATCTTACGACTTAAAATGATACAAAACTCTCATAATAAGTTCTAATTTTGGTACTTCTATTATTAATGTGTCACTTGTTAAAGAATTTTGATCACATACGGGTCACATGACTTCTTAATAAATGACAAACATAATAGAAAGTTTTTTTTCCTACACACTAATATTAATTGTCATCTCCTTTTTTACTTGCAATATTTGCATCACCATAACTCTCCGATATTGCTCTCTTATCAACAGGTCATTTGACGCACACATAATTAAAACCATTAAAACATTCGACTCCTTTTTTTTTTTTATGAAAGTATTAAAGTTGTAACGTATAATTAGCTTATGGGGTAGTTTTGTGTCATTTTAAATTGCAAGGGGCAAAATAAGAGCTCCTCTATTCCTCGTAATAAATCGTTTCTCGTGTTTATATTGAGAGCTTAAATTGAGCATATCAACCGCCAAGTCCAGACCCAGACCAACTTCAAAATCCAAACACGGATTTCAGATGGGGCTAGAAAAACCTTGATCGGCAACCTTTAAATACTTGCCATTGTATATTCGCTATATTTCCAGCCAAAAACACAAAAAAAGACCTTGAAAAAGGGGGGGAAAAAATTGTACCCTTCCTATGCATTGACGTTTTTCAGCCATAGGATGGCTTAAGATGCAGAACTGACTTCTCTATCATCCCTCTCACAATCTCAGAAGAAAACAAGCCCTCTTTCAGAGGATGCAAAATAAATTCACGAGCGAAGGAGAAACCAATGGAAGTATGTTTGAATATGAAAAATGAACGTGTGAGATACACACGTGTTTATTCGGTTTTACTCTGCATATAAACTTAATATGTAAACTCTCACTTTGTCACCTAGCTTTGAATTTGTACAGGAAAAAAAAATAAAATAAAAACAACCACATTGGTGTACAAGACCAGAATAGCAGAACAAAACTCATGAATGACAAAATGCTTTACAGAGCAGGAGCTGACCTGCTACCCGCGTCAACAGTGCAAGAGGAAGAAGCGCGTTCCCCAATCAATGACTAACAGGAGAGCATGCATCAAGTTTAGGGAGGAGACTTTGCCAAGCATGTGCAAAGCCATTAGCCAGACGCGCCTGCCCTTTAGCAAATTCATGGACAGCGATCCCCATATCGTTGGTCTTCTCTTCCTGAAAGCGCAGAAACTCTTCGCTCATTCGTCGCACAATTGTTTCATATCTTCTTGTTGCTTCCTCACTGGCAGCCTTCAACTGCAGCGCAAAACCAATTTTGGTCATACAACAATTCCTACATTTGTATGCCATAGATGATCATATAAGCTCACTTACCTCCTTGTATTCAATCTCAGCTTCCCCCACCTTATCGGATCGCGTAAGCATTAGTTTGTCTCTACAAACCACAAAATAAGTATCCTTTAATGATATCAAAACTTATACAAGGTCAAGTGGCAGAAATAAACTTGGCGACCATGTTTCAGCTATTGTCATTATGCTAAAACCTAATATGGCATAAAACAGAAATTTCTTTGCCCGTGTGCGACTGGAGATGACCATGCATTTCTCATTTCGTAGAAGTAATGAACCAGAAATTAGTCGCACATTTTCCATAGAAAGATATACCATATGATAACAATTCTTTTGCTTGCACTGTTTTTCTGTAATGCATCGTAACAGCAGATAATATAAAATGCAAACAAAAAATAGATATGAGGAAATGATCAGCAAGGTACATACAGATTTATCTCCTTCAACTTAATTGTTTCTGCAAGTTCACAATGTTGCCTGAAGGCATTGGCTCTTTCAGTTATTGTGGCCTGTTCAAGAAACAGCAAAACCGAGATGAAGATTACTCTCCAACTGAGTGGAAAATCCTCTACAAATAATTATTACTACTTATCCCCTTGTATTGACATTATCGTATCAAAAAGTTTTCTGAAACTGTACAATTGTACATCAGCGGGTATAACCAAGTAAAAAACGAAACTCACCTTGATAGATTGCACGGCACGAACATAATCTTTCAGGGGTTCTTCAAAATTCATAAGAAGTTGGTGAGCCTGCACAGTAGGATAGTTCAATGGTGTATGCTGATTCAATGAGCTTGTCAATTCAAAAACTTATTGGAAAAGCAGAAGCCTACCTCCTTTTGCAGCTTTGTTGATATTGCCTCTGATTTGGTTCCAAGCTCAGAAAATGCCTTCCCAAGACCATTAACTTCACAAGCTCCCAAGAGCTTGAATGCCTTCCCTAAATCTGATAGAGATTGGCCATACTCTGTGGAAACATATCTAACAATTACAAATTTACCTAATTGACTCCATTCCAGAATGGACCTAAAGAACGTGAAAAACTAGAAGAGACAGCAACGTAAAATTGATGAGCTAAAATTCTCCTTACCCCTGTGTCTCTTTACAAGACGATATGCGTGCTTCTGGGCTTCAGCCACGTGGTTTTCAAGCTCAAAGATATAGTGTTTCAGTTTCTCGTACTCCACGTTTGATTCTTCCACTGGCTTTTCCTTTCCCAGTACTACATCACTCATTTTAGTCTGTACATCCTGCCATACAAAAAGACAAATCAATCTCATCAAATTGACAGTCCCAAAAGAACAAATTTCAAGTAAACTGGCTTATTGATTTCAGTAGACATGGAAGATAAATGCACGAAAAAATCTATTATGGTTTAAAGGGAAACTAACTTTGCACTTGTACTTTAGCACTCACAGGTAGAATATAAGATCCTCGAAAATATCTTCAAAAATCAATCCACGTCACAGTGAATTATCACGAGACCAATCTTGTGTCAAACACCACAAAAATCGTACATCATATATATTTATCGTTTTTGCTTGGCTAAGTGATTTCCACATAATCAACTATGAGTCGGATAGAGAATAAAGTCTAGTATAACATGTGAACAGTAAAATCAAGACTCCCATATACTGTGATAGAACCTCGCCCGAGTATGTACAATTTGAAATTACTGGAATTTCTGTAGAGAGATCTTTCATGCGGAAGATACAGACAGAGCAAATTACAAACCATAAAATAAAATTCCAAGTCATTTTTACGGCATAAGTTTGTCAAACACACATTAAAAGCCATTCATGATCGCACATCCCTCAGTCCGCTAAAAAATTGTTATAGACCACAATACCTTGATGATCTGCAAAAAGTCAGCTGGCTTCTTCTTAAAGATACTGGTTTCTTGTGATCTTAACCTCTCCATCGTCTAAAGAAAAATACAAAAGCAAATACATCAGATACAAAGTTCTAATTTGATACAAAATGACATTACAAAAAAAGGGCATTGACCCCTGATAATACTAAAAGCACCAAGTTATATGCATTCTAAGCATGGCAAAATTTTTTTCCTGTAAGTAAATCATCTTTAATGTCCCAAACCCTTAAAACATCAACTGTTACAGAATCTTTCAGAAACTCAACATCACCTCTTCATCTGCCTGCAAGAAAGTTCTGAGATCGTCGCTTTGCTGAAGTTCACAATGCGACGCTATTCGGTTAATGAATACATCCAACGCTTGACGCCTCATCTCTATAAATTCAGCACTAAAACGGAATTTCTCTACACAAATATAGAGGGATAGAGTGCTAAATTAATGCCAATTACTTCTACCCATTACTCCCTAGCAACAGAATCAACAGGTTTTCTAGTTCTTATAGTAAAGAAAGCCAAAAAAAATTTGCTTGTTCTGGATTGTTTCGTTACCTACAGCACTCTTTTCAGGAAGAGGAGGAATAAAAATCCCCTTGTACTTATCGAAAAGACGATCACGCAGCCAAACAAAATCGCTGTATCGTCTGATCACAATCTTCTCTGTCCCTTGGTATTCAGGCAAATTCGTCTGCCAAAACAAAATCTTTAATCACTAAGCATCTTAACAATTCAATTTCATACACAAAATAATGAAAAACCCAAAATTCGCCCAAATTCCAATTATAGATTTTGGGAAGAAAAAAACCCTAACAGTATTTGGAGAAGCTGAAAATGGGGGAAAACCTTGGTGATGACTCGGTAGGAAATATAGGCTTGGACGCCATTGCCCAATTTGACAGGATCAGTTACTGAGATTGAGAGGAACAGCTGCGAAGACGGAGATCTAGGGCTCTGCGAAGATCCCGATACAGTTCTCTGCTGCTCCATTGAATTTGAAAGGGAAAAAAATTATTAGATAGAGAAAAAGCAATGCAAAGAAACTCCATAAAACGAGTTGAAGATGAAGAGAGGGAGTGGTGGATTCGTAAATACTAAGGAATTCATGGCGGGTTTTGGGAAGTCTTCTGGGTCAAGCGTGAGAAGAAGAATATGGAAATGAGACGGAACTTTCTAAACTTAGCGGCATTTCTGTTCCGATGAATCGTCGGAGTATGAATTAATTATTTTATTTTATTTTCTTTTTCTTTTTCCCTCTTATGAGGGCTTTGATGCACAAGTCGTTCTAATTATATAGTTTTAACGATACATTATAAAGCTATATAGTAAAAATAAATTATAATATAAAGTTTTTATATACTATAATAAATTTATATTACTTCTTGTTTTAAATGTTTTCAAACGCATCGTAAATTAGCAGCAACTAGGTGCTACATTCCGGTGAGGCTTGCAATCTCGCTTAATGTCTTAACAGTATGATATATAACTTGAAGTGGTTTTATGTCATGTAAACTTTTAACTTGTATATTCATATATTAAATCTTTAAAAGTTAATTAGACATTTAAAATAAATTGTCCTATCAATAAAATAAAAATGCATGTCCTACCAAAGAAAACCTAGTGATAATATTAATAACAATAATTCTCTCAACATAATAATTGTAAAGATAATTGCAAGTAAAAGATACTTTTAACTAGGAAAAAAAAGAAGAAGTAAAGGGTGCTTTTAAAGTCTCTCAAAGAGAAAGATATATTTTTATATTTGATGGGGTTCGATTTGGAGAAACCCAAATGAGATCAAGACATGCCTAATTTGGCTAAGCAGACATACGGTCTAAATTGATCCCAATTGCGATAACATCCGTTCAGCAATCAACGTGCTCAATTCATTAGCTCGAATCAAATTAGTTCATCTAAATTGCGCAAGACTCAAACTTTATAGTCATTGCGTCAATATGTTCGTCTCATCATAAACTAATCTATTGGAGGCTAAAAACTATCAAATAGAGGTTATAACCCACTATTGAACTCACGTTGGGGCCAATGATCATCTGACACATATCCACTCTATCAACAAACCACTCAAGCCCACTATTTTTTGAGCGGGAACACCATTTTGTTTAATCAAGACTCTATAAATGGGCCTAAAATGCTCTATATTGGGGGCAAGATTCTTGAATCTCTTAAAAACATATGTTCATTCTCCAAAAATCATTTTAATTGGTTATTGATTTCATCTATAAAAAAGGGACTCCTCAATACTAGACATAACTTAAATTGAGTGAACCGCTATAAACAGTTGTACTTTATCTTGATTTGGCATTGTGATTTATGTTCTATGATTATCACTTCTCTTAGTAATGCTTATCAATTATTTTCCAAGTTTAAAAGCGCTTAGGACCAAATAATGGTGATCAATAGCCCATTTTATCTTAATCTTTTTAAAATCAATTTTTAATTATGTTTAATTGAATTATACATTCAATGTTTACAATCCTAAAAAGAGGAAAATTTTATGATAAAACTATCCTTTTTGGCTACATATAGGTATTAATGTTATAGTTGTTCGATTTTTTTTTTTACAGTATGATTTATAATTAGAAGCAGTATTGCTTCCCATACTATAAATTTTTAACATAGATATTCATTAGATAACAATAATTCATGTATGTGGTGAAAGGAACAGCTCCTACCATAGAAATTCCTTAAAAAAACTAAACTTTCATTAGTTTTTTTCTTATTAAGCGAGACAAGATTAAAATTTAAAGAAACAATTCATGCATGCAGTATAAAGAACAATTCCTACCATAAAAATTCCCTAAAAATAATTCTTTATATTTTTTTCTTATTAAGCAAGGCAGGATTAAAATTTTAGGGAAATCTAAAATTTAATGGAAAATTATATTTAAAAATAAAATTGTAAGATTTAAGTATAAGCACTTACCTGTCAAAAATTTGTGTGGCTCATTGAATTTATGTTTTTTTATTTAAAGTAGAGAAACTTAAAATTTTGCTGTTTGTGATGGAGTCAAGCATGTGATTACTGTAAAATTTTTGTGTATGTAATCACACTAAATCCATAAACCTTATTACTTGAAATTTTTACGTGGTGTTTGGAAGGTGGTGGGAGCCATTGGTTAAAACCACTTTTGTTATAGCATATGATAGGTTTACACTGTAACAATTTTTTTTATTATTACTGTAGCATGTGAGAGCTTTATACTGTTTATAACTGAGTTTGTGGTGGGAACTGCTAGACCTTTTTTTTAAAAAGGAACTTCAGCTTGCATCTTTTAAGTATAGAAGTGTCTCGTGTTCAGTTCGAAAACACAAATTAGTGTCCCGTGGGTAGGAGACAACTACGCTCACTTTTCTAATTATGTATTTTTAAAGCTCCATGTTTGCGCAAGTGATTTTTTCTTTTTTTCTTTTTTCTTTTTTTTTGAGATAAAGTGCAAGTGATGTTTAGGTTTGAGGAATATAATTAAATGTAATTACGAATGCTAATTTATTTACGCATGATGGAATCAGAGTAGAAATAAAGTTGAAGATTATTATTATTTCTTTTTTTTTCTTTTTTTTTGCTAAATCATAGTAGGGTTGATGATTTATTCCACGAAAATGTTTTTTTTTTTTCTTGATTATAATGTTGGTTGAACATGATTAACACTCGAATCACAATATTATCTCTTGTAAGATAATGCAATGGAATGAAATAATAGTTAGCATATATATATATATATATATATTCACTAGCAAAGCACCCCATGTACACCTCTTATGTTTGAACTTGGGATCTCTACTATCCCACCCCACCCTCCCACCATCTGAGGCTAGATGGGTAGCTAGGTTATTTTTCGTACAAAAATTGTAATGAATGATTCTTTTTCAAAATTAATTGTAATAAATAGTAGATTTTGAAAACATTTATAGTAAATAGCAAATTTATATCTAATGTATAGTGTAAATACTTATGATTTTCGTAAATAGATTTAAGGTACAAATAATTTATTTACTCCTTTATTTACAATACAAATAAGAGTTATTTACACAATAAATAAATTTCTTACATTGAAAGCTACAATTTACTATAAATATTTTTAAAACCTGGTATTTGCTTTAAATAGTTTTTTCTTTATATCTTTCCCAATATATACTAGTCTACCCTAAAAACAAAAAGAAAGCAAAACAAAACAAAATAAAAACAACTTGTGTTTCTTAGTCCGATGTGATTCTTTTATTCTTCTAGAATATATATATATATATATATATATATATATATGTGTGTGTGTGTGTGTGTGTATTACATTTAATCATGTTTCCATTATTTTATTTCATTTACAACCCTCACATGCTATACTTGTGCTACATTTTGTTTGGAAAGGGACATTTAATAAAGTGGTCAAGAGTGTATATTCTAAAAATGTCAACACAGCTAGATCTTCAAAAGTGAATATTCATGACTAAAGCGAGACACTTATGGATCCTCAGTGACTTGAAACTAAACAATGTTCACTTTGATTAAAAACTCTTTTTCTAATCTTAATAATAAAATCAAAACCATGCTAACATGAAAGGTAATTTATAACAAAGATTAAGGTATTGGCAGGAGAAATAGGTAGAAGTAATTTAATTGATATTATCATGAGTACTTTTGCTCTCGGAGTATACAGTTCTCGGTTGATCATTTTACATACATGGTAGTGGTTCCTCCATGGTGACCAAGCCAATGCCAAACTAGTACCTAGGAAACCAGATCGGTGTTAGGAAGCGCTATCCAGTTCAACAAACTTTGTTGAACACTCCGAACAAGATACTACCCTAGCTTAGGTCAACATTCACCTACCGAAGGAGGTATATAGTCCAGCCAACTTGTGGCCCCATCTATACTCTCCGTTGGGAAACATTCCACCTTTGAGATATTGACACTTGTCACTCAATCCAAGGGCTCCATACAACTGTAACCCGGCAGACGAGTCAAGTCCAGTCTATGCACAAATCCAAGTTACGCTTTATAAACATCATAAACAGGATCATCGACTCCACCATTGAGATAATAATCATTCTTTCATTGCCTACACTTTGCCCCACACCTTTCCCTCTCTGCTTGCTTTTTCTCAATCAGTACAATTACTTAAGCATGAGACTGTCATTGGCAGATACAAAACCAATCTCTTCCTTCTAATCCTTTTCTTCTCTTATAGGCCATACCAAGTGGGGTAAGAAGTTTGACAACCATGCACCGCTGCACGTAGCGATACGCCACGTTTATGCGTCAACAAATATTGAATTTCGAAACAAAGTGTACGCAAAAATTTTGATGGAATATGAAAATCTATTCCAAAATCTTTTTAGTAAACCAAAAGTAATGACTATATTTTAGAATCTTTCAATCTAATTAGAACTATTTTGAAGTTTTTTTTTTTTTTGCACTAATGTGCCTTAAATTTATTCGTCACTTGTAAGGCAGTCCCTAAAAAGAGATTGGGAAAGAGAAAGAAATTTATATTTCATATTATACCTTGACAAGGATAATAGAATATTGTTTAATTTAAATAGTTAGTATTTATCTGATAATTGTCTATATTAAATAATCTATCGTCCTTGTCATATCATTCATAAACCATCCATATGACATCCAAAAACTGACTGTTTTAATATACTAAAATGCTCTTGCCAACAAATTGATATTAAAACTCTTTGGTAAAATATGAAATATACTACATCGCTTGGGTATTGTTTTGGATCATTCAATATTTACAAGGTTTTGCGTTTTTACTATTATTATTTTTAGTGTGATTTTGATCAAAAGTAAATGCCTGAAAACGTTGAATGCCTAGAGGGATAGCCTACCTAAAAGCTCTACTCTATAAAACATAAACTTCATAAATCAAAATTAAGGAACCTAATTTGACTAAATTTGTACCATGTAAAACATAAAACAAATCATTTTTACAATAATTATATCTCTTATTCCAATTATCCAACAATTCAATTAATTTCCTTAATCAATTTTTAATTTCTAAGGTGTTTGGCATTGTCCGTTTCAACCAAAACTTTTAGTTGCTATATGTAAAGCTCTCATATATTATAGTATTTTTAACCAGTTGATTCTAACCAATACTCTTAAACACTCAATAGGCTTAGTTATTTTCATTAATAAATACCTAAATGGCTAAGACTATTTTAGTATGTTCACCGTTGTTTGTTCAAAAACTAATAAGTTAGTAGGAAGAATGGCCAATTTTGTCGCTAGCTTCGATGAGAGGGTGGTTATGTAATATTAACAAAATTTAGGGATTTTCAATGTAATTATTTCCATGTATCGTCTTGCAAATAGACTATAAGTTTGGGGGCATGAGTGTTAAAAAAAAAAAAAAAAAACCCTATCATTTATTATACAGGGAGTGAAGAATTCCACTTGGCAATTTGCTTACGCCAACTCGACTTGTGTCAATAATTATTGCACCTTCTTTTATATATATATATATATATATATATATATATATAAATATTCTAAGAAACGTACAATGAATACCTTAAGGCAGTAGAATCCGAAGTAGAAGGCAATTATTTGTCAATTTTATTAATTGTTACAAAAGTTTCTGTAGCAGCACTTACTTGAGCAAAACAAATATAAAAAATACAAACGTTTCGTTATCATTGTGGTAATCGCCTAGTGCATTTTCTTATAATATGTTGTTTTCAATAAGCAATATAAGTTAATATATTAGTTTTTGGCAAATCAATGACTTAATGTAGTCAAGCTTCACAAGTGGCCAATTTTCATATAGACTAAACAAAAGTGATCGATTTCATTAATTTCACAGGTCACACTCTAGCAATAAATGTATTTTTCGCTTGAAGTGGGAGTCGTATTCAATCCCCTTCAAGCAAAATAAAAATAATAGTAACTGTTATGACTGTGTTTCATTTCAATATTAATATATTGCCATACTTCAATACAAATGTGTTGGGTTTCGAAAACAATTTTAACGAAAATAGTGAAAACGTAGATATGACGCGGAATGTATATAACAAAAATTTTTCCAAAACTTTTATAAAACATGCTATAGATTTATTAATTTAACGCTAAATATATATATATATAATTTTGCTTATTTAGATGAAGAAAGGAAATCATAATTCTTCTAACAGGAAGATCATTCTCAAAGCGAAACCATCATCTTTCTTGTCTGATCCTCGGCAATAGATAAATGAATGGATAGGCATAGAATAAGATATAGGCTTCTAAAAAAAAGTCACTCACTTTTCTTATCCGCTAATCTGAACGCACGAGCAAAGCATGTCTTGAGATGAAGAACACTTCTTCTTCTCTCTTTCTCTCTCTACATGCCTATTAGCATTATTTTTGCAGTCTAATCAAGACTCTTAATTGCGTGTATAATGAAGAGAGAATGGTTCGATTTATCGAGAATAGGAGACCCAATTAATTCTCAAAGCTTCCTTTATTTTAATTTTAAATATCAAATATTTAATTAAAATAAAAGAGAAACTATTCTCTTTCCTTATACTTCATGTGGCACCACACACAAAGAGATTTTTTGTGCATGTGTCGCCAATCACCAAGATATGCAATAAAGAATATTGTTTGTTACCCAATATCATTTGTTTCTAAATTTAACTTTTCATATTTAAATTAAATCCCATTTATCCAAAAATATAAATTCTAAATATAAAAATTTGGTGAACAAGCTTTGGACTACACATGAAACTTTTCTCTCTAATTGTATGCCCAGTTAGAGGACCCACCCACTATGTGTCTTCCAAAATTAATGATTAATTATCAAATAATCTTATTATTTAGTAATTATAACTTAATTTATAATTATTTTATTTTAAGTGACATTTAATTTAGAATTCCATACATAATTCTAAGTTAATTAATTAAACTAATAATTCTACTTGTATAAACAATGTTTATAACGATGACAGAAGGACTATTGGACCCATTTCAAGCCCCAATAAAATTAATATATTAATTAAACTATTTAATTGATATATTACTCTTTTATTAATTCTAATATTACTCTACTAAATACTTAGAATTGCGCTCTTAAAATTATAGATATAATTACTTATTGTTAGGGTCTTTCATTTGATATTGCACATAAATTGATCTTACATAAATAATTCATAATTAGAATTAAGTAAAATCTGTTAACCTCTCTAATTACTTCTTTATCTTTGAGTGCCATTAATTCTTTAATGAATAATAAATTCATAAATTTAATCATGAATTGAGCACTCATGTTATTCAAGACTCTAATCAATACTCAATAGAATTATTTATCTGTTTTTCGTTAAAGAATGAATGAATTTCATCTTGTAATATTAAACATTCACGACTACTTACTTTATTATGCCTCCAAGATACAAGAGATAGGATTAGATTCTCGAATCTATATCGAGTAATTCAAAAAATATAAATCCATAAATAGCAGTCTGCTAATAACTTAGGATTAAGATAATCTTATATATGATCATCAATCGATGTGATTAAAACTTGTTATATTTAACATATCACGTTATGGTCCTATATAATCTCATTATATACAATGCAATCATTTAATAACTCACTATATTAACTGCTCGGATCAGGCCGTTCCATTCTTAATGGGAATGATATGCACTAGTGACGTTCAGTTAAAGATTCTATACTTTAATTGAATAATTAATCATATATTACCGATTATTTTAGTTATCACACTTATATACAATATTTAAAGTCATATAGATAATTGTAGAATTTTAATCATATTCATAAAGTATTTAAAATACATGCACACAAATATAATAAAAAAATCACTTAATTTATTTATAAATACGCCTTTTTACAAAACCTAGCATCTGTCCTTCCAGAATTAACAAGTAACAAGTGAACTATTATTTGAGAGTATTATTTTATTTATATGATAGAGTTTTTATAAAAACCACGTTCCTAAGATTTGTATTAAAAAAATGTTTATTAATATTATTTTATTATTTCACGATGTTGGAAGAATCTTATAAAAAAATTTAAATCGAAATCATCGTTTCGTCTTTCTTTTTGGGCAGAAAGAAAGAATTGTGTGGTTATTTATTTATTGAAATGGGATGTGTTTAATTTACATGAAAGGAAATGGGGAAGTGCTTGTCCTTCCTATTTAACTAGATGTCTACATGCATGCATACTTAGGGATGATAGTTTGGTGGCTTCACACTATACAAAAATGAGAAAGAGAATAACAATAGTTGCATTCTCTTGGTATTGATGCCCCTCAAAAAGAATAAATGTCAATCCTACTAATATATCTTTGATACAAGTTCACATGTCATAAAGTCAATTATTATTTACTTATGTAAAGAGCCATATTTATTGATTGTGTTAATAAGATTATTATGATATGTTTACTTATCAAAATTGGAGAATGAATGAGAGAAATGAGAGTTAATATTATATTCACTTGCTTACTTTTATTTTTGAATGAAAATAAGATCAGTAGGTAAATTTAAGATTGAGGAATCAAATTGAGAGCCTCATCCACATTTCTTTGGACGAAACCCATCCCTAATAGCAATATTCAATTACTATTTTACGCTAATTCAGTTGCAGAACGTTGGTTAAAAAAAGAAAATGCAGAGTATGATAACAACATATATTTATTATTGTATTTATCTAATGTTATCGTATTTATTATTGCAATTATCTAATATTGTAGTATTTATTATTGCATTTACCTAATATTATAGTAATTATTCTAATTATTATTAACTTCCCTATAGCAAGTACAGAGTTCACCTTTTTTAACCAAAAAAGGGTCGTTTGGTATTGTTTTCAAAATAAGTAAAAATGTTTTTGTTTTGAAAAATAATTTTTTTAAAAAAATTATACGGAAAGTGTTTTTAAAATTTTTACTTTGAAAAACGTACAAAAATATTTTCAAAAATTCTAAAAAAAACAACAAACGGGGTTATAATAATGTATTTCAATACTGATTCTTTAAAAATAATTCAAAATTTGTATCTATTATTTTGTTGTCATAACACTATAGTAATTATTTGTCATGATGTTTTTATTATACTATGTATATTACATCTTTTTAAATTGAAAAAAAAAATTCAGGGGTAACTTTAAACATAACAAAAAGGAAAACATTCATTGACTATTTGAACATCTGGCCTAAACTAGGGTATCTAAAAAGTGTGATTAAAAACCGTAGTTTATGAGAGCTTTACACTATAGTTTATTATTTTAATTACTGTAATACTGGGAGCTTTACGCTGTAACAATAAAAAAATTTAGTTAAAACTGATTTCACCAAACACATTATTATTGTTTACATATGGCTAGCTCCGTCACAAAATTATAAAAGAATATATTGTAGTTTTAGACTTCTAAAAAAAGAGAAAGCTATACAAAAGAGAATTCAAGAGTCAATGCGTCATGGTGCCGGTGAATTTTGGGACAAAAAAAAAAAAAAAAAAGAACTCTACAAATTTCGCTATGCTGCAAGTGAATGAAAAGTACTAATTAACATCAGTGATGATATCTCAAGAAGTAATTAATCAAATGGCCATAGTACTAGTAAATTTAGAGACGAAATAACACACAAAAAATAACTTTTTGAATTTTGCTACATAGTAGTTGAATAAAAAGTAGTTAATCATTGTTTTCAACCCATCAGAGATTAATATGGCTTCGTTTGAGAAGCCTATTAAAAAAATAAGTTAAAATTTATACAGTAAAATTTATTTACATGTTATAATAAAAAATTAAAAGTTTACTTTAATGTAAAGTATTAATATATTATAATTTTTAAGTTTTAACTGATTGTTCGAAAACTCTTTATGTAACATCATGGGATAACTTTTGATCCAGTAAATTAATATGTAATAAATTAATAATTTCAATAAAATAATGTCTTTTACTGGTCTTTACTTAAACCAATCTGCTAAATTAATAAATTTTTGAAATTTAATATGTAATATATTAATAATAGTGATAAAATAATATCTTTTACTGGTCCTCAGTTAGACTAACGAGCTAAATTAATAAATTTGTGAAATTTATAAGGTAATACATGATAATAAAACCCTTAAAGTTTATATGTCTCACTAACAATGTAAATCAATAACATTAATATTAAACATAAATAAATTGAATGTATTTATCTTGATAATTAAGTAAATTCATGATTTTACTAGTCGTTAAGTAAGTACGATGAATTTTATATACCGTAGAGTATTATTCAATTAAACGTTCATAAGGAAATTAACAACATAATTAAGTACGCTTATAACTTTACTTGGTGTTAAGTAAGTACAATGACTCTTCATTACTGTAGGAATTTATTTGATTAAATGCTACTAAGCAAATTAATTAGAAGCATGTATATAGATCTGCGGTGATAATTAAGAACATTCGTGATTGTACTAGATTAAGCAAGTACAATGAATCTTTTTAATTATTTAAATAAGTACATTGAATTGCAAGTTTGATTGAGAGATATTTTGATATATTAATAATAATTTATTAATTGATCAAATTAATAGATTTATTTGGTCAGAAGACTAGTTCTTGAATTAATATGTGAGTTTATGATTAGATTAGAAAATGTGCTGATAGTCAGAGATATATAATGACATTCCTCTTTAAAAATAATATTAAAAATGAATTTCCTGCAATTAGTTGTAGAATTATTATTTTTTGAGTGGAAACCTGCAATTGTTAGATAAGCATATTTAGTAAAATACTATAATTAATAGATTCAGAAATTGGATGGTTTTCATTAAAAAAAAATACTTTAATTGTACTAACTGAAAAATTTATAAAATAATTATAGCAAATATCTTGTTTAAAAAGCAAAAAAAAAAAAAAGTTAATAACTATCAACTAATTGGTTGGACTAGTAAATTAAATGGAAAAAAAAATTAGTTAGCATATTAATGACAGATATCAGAAAAGGTCAGGAATGCGAGAAGCGAGACAGAGAGTGACTTTCTATGTATTTTAATTTATATTCCACATACTTATTTTGGAAAAAAATGTGGGACCCACAAGAGCATAGGCCACGTCATCATAAAACGTGACCCCACACCACTCTGGGACCAACACAACAAAAACATTTATACTCATTTTTCTTTCTTCCCAAACACCCTCAAAAAGGAAAAAAGAAAAAAAAAGAAAAGCGCTCCCAGCGACTCTCCGCCACATCTCTCTCTCTCTTCTTCACTCTATCTCCCACTCTCTTAATGATTCTGTTCTCTGATACCTAACCAAAGTTTTTCAATGGAATCCGCCGGCTTCCGCCACCGCCGATCGCCTTCCTCCGACCGACTCCTCGGCATCTTCACCTTATCACCACCATCTTCGGCCGTCGCCGGAGCAGGCGGTTCCGCGTCCGGCTCCGGTGGAGAGCTCATCGAGGCCGAGGTTTTCTGGACGAACGATTTTTCTGAACCGAGTCAAGATCACGGCGACTCCTCCGTCACAGGAGGAGCTTTCCCCGGCCAGAACCGTCACCGCTCGGGCTTCGCCGAGCCGCAGAAGTCGGGGATTCTGGCGGTGCTTCCGGACTCCGATCGCTGCTCGCAGGTCCTGTGCCGGAAAGCCTCAATTTCGCCGTCGTCGTCGATGACGATGTCGATTCCGGTGATTCCGAGGCCTCCGACGGCGAGTCATGAGAGGGAATACTCGCAGTCGGTGCCGGCCGGGAAGCTCCGGCAACAATCGGCTCCGATGAACGTCCCGGTGCTTGCGAAGGCCATGGCGAAGCGGACGAACTTGGAGGTTTTCCAGGATGATGACGAGGAAGAAGACGACAAGGTTTTGCCGCCGCACGAGATCGTTGTGAAGGGCTCTGGCGTGTCGCCGAAGACGACGTTCTCGGTGCTCGAAGGCGTTGGGAGGACTCTAAAAGGGAGGGATCTTCGCCAGGTGAGAAATGCTATTTGGAGGAAGACTGGCTTTCTTGACTAGAAAAACTAATAAAAATAGAAAATAGAAAATAGAAAATAGAAAATATCTTTTTCTTTTCTTGGATTTTCATGAAAAAGTATGGTTCTTTTTTGTCCTAGTTTTGGGAATATTGATGTTGATGAGCATGTTTTGGTCAGGGAAAGAATACGTGTTTTGAGCTTTCTTTCTGTGGAAAATATGACGAGGTTCACGAGAGATTTAGAATTGTTGATGGTTTAATGGAAAAGAGAAATGCTGGTCAAAATGGATAAATATATGCTCAAAATTGTTGTACTTGATCAGAGATTCTGGAGAATGAATATAATATCTTTTAGCATCACAGTTTTTTTTTTTTTTGGGGGTCAATTTTTTTTTGTGTGTGTGTGTCTGTGTGTCTGTGTATCTGTGATTTTCTCTCTCTCTTTGTATATAAATTATTGTATATATTTACTTGCTTATCGTATAAAATATATACATACATCTTTTTTGTGTTGAGGAAATCTGTTCCTCTTTCCGTTGTACCTATTTTTCATCAATATAAAGTTTCTTGTTTCAAAAAAATGTATTTATGTAATATATGTCTTATTGCCCTGTTTAAGGTTTGAAATTTGAACATAAAAGTTGAACATTTTTGCGAGAGAAAATAACGTAGCTAGAAGATTTAAATTGCCGTCCAAAGTGTGAACCAAACGGAATCAAACAACAAAGAGTATGTTTGGCAATGCAATTAGAACCAAAAGTTAGAATTATTTTATAATAGCATATGAGAGCTTTATACTATAGCATATTTTTACTTTACACTATAACATAAGAGTGCATTTACACTGTAGCAATTAAAATAAACTGCTTTGTCAAATGCTCTCTAATTTATGCTAACATGCTTATTTGAGAAAGTGTATGGTTAGTTACCAATCTACTACAGTTGTATCTCTCTCTTCATTTCTGGTTCTGGTTGTTGTTAGCTATGCCAATAAGAACAATAGTGCGAACCATTTTGGTATTTCTTCGTCTTCCATTTTCTATTGACTTTAGGAATGTCCGAACGTGTAAGTGGCAAATATGGGTTTTGCTTTGATTCTATAGATCTGTAAACTACCTCAATCATAAAATTTTGTCCCAAGAAAACATCTTTCTTGTTATTTTATTTCTTTGGCTTTTTCAACTGGACTGGAAAAGAGTAAATAACCATGTATGGATTATGATGCCTATTTATGCAGTCGTTCGTGTGCTGGTGTTTCTAGATAATGACAGCTAAAACTCTCCCATGATCTTTATTGCTTGTTTGTTAATTAAGTCTTTGTTCCTGTACTTTTGTGAATCTTTGACCAGGATGAGAAATCCCTTTTTCAACAAACCTTGAAGTCATGTGCATCGTTGAAATATGTATGACTAATTTGTGTCCTGACTAGTGGTTTGTTTGCAGAGGCAATCCTTTTGATTTTACCGGAGAGTAGTGTTAATTAGACCAACTTTAATCTCTAAGTCTTTTGTACCAACTTAGGTGATAGTGAATTGTCATATTTTCACTAGAATATGCAATCTCTTACTATTAATTGACGTGACAACCTTATTAAACACCTATCAACAAAATAATGACAATTTGTGAGCCATTTCAATTGTCTCAACAAAGTTGAGATTAAAGTTGTGTTTCTTCGTTAAAAGGGTAGATATTTGTACACTGGTTGTGGTAAGCCACCTATTTCTTTCCCGCAGTTGTCAAGTGATGAACAATTTGCTTACATGAGAGTCGAATATAACTAAACAAAAAATTTGAGAAAAAAGTTTGACACCTTTAGCTGATTTTTTTTCCATCAAGTCTTGTCTTCCTTATGGTGATGTTTCATATGAGCAAATAATAGGAAGCATGATTTTACCAATCCGGTGCTTTCCTAGTCTAATTGTTAAAGCGTAAAATTCTCACATACTGCAGTATAAAGCAAGTTTGCTATAGTGTTAAGATCTTATATGTTATTTTGGTTGTAACTTGTAGTTTTAACTATGTTTTCAAGCACGCTCATTTATTCGTTTTAGGATGGAAGTAAATTTGACTTCTGGCACTTGTCATGGTATTTGAACTATTAAATTCGAAGCATTTCATGGTTTCAATTCTTTTCTTTATTTTTTTTTTAATTGAACAAGGATAAGTCGCCAAAAGTGAGGAAGAGCAAGAAATCATTGAAACGGAGCTTAGAAATTCCAAAGGACCAAGTGTGGATCTTAAAACAGGAAAGAGGAAGAGGATGTTACAAGATATGGATATTCGATTACTTATCAAAAAACAAAAACGAGAAAAGAAGAAAAAAAAAGGGACACTGATAGATTTACGAAATCATGGATAAACGACAGAACCCCAAATTGATACAACAGGGTTCAAGTTTCCTGCGGTTTTTTGTGGTGGGGGAATCTCGTGTTTACTCATCCAAAGAAGATCGCTGTCGTTTAAACTGTATATCTTTTTATGTCGTCTAACCCTTAAAAACGACAAGTATTGTCGCATTTTGATGGATGCTGCCATTTACATTGAGATACACACATTGCAATTTCATGCCATTTGTCATGTTTACCGTCGTTGATTAGTGGGTGACAATTTCACGTCGTTTTTCGGATAAGAAGCCGCGTTATTTGTTGTAACAATCTCGCCATCGTTTATAAAAAAGAGAACGACGGTCGTTTGTAGTTTCAGTTTATTCATGTAACAGTCAACACCACCAAAACTTGCAAGCGATAAAACATTCTGTCCTCCTCAAGATTAACCTCCAACGTTCTATCGTCCTCAAGATTAACATCCAGCAGAAATTACCTACGAAAAAAAATCCTAGGCAAAGCAAAAGGAAAAAAAAATAAAGAGAGAGAAATTAAAAAAACACACAATGGAGGGTTGCTCTGGCCAGCAAGTCAGACAGTTGTAAATGCTTCAAAAGTTTGAGTTCACAAAGGGGTACACCTTTCACACATCTAATTGATTCATAATTCTTGCCAAACCCATTTTCCAATAAACGACAACAAATACAGAACAAAAAAACAAAATGAGTAATACAATTTGTCCCATAAAGTTAAAACCTCACCCTCTCATGACAAATGAGCCCTACCGACAGACAAGGCTCACCTGAGTCCGACGGCTAGACTCACCCTTTTTGCAAGGGAGTGGGGCTATAGCCATAGGTTATTTTAAATTTTTCAAAAAAAAATCATAAAAAAACTAAAACATGGCTGAGTAAAAATGTTACCAACCTTTGAATTAGAGACATCCACAAAGCGTTACCTATGAACCTGAAATCCCATTAAATCAAAGACCCAAATGGGTTGAGAAAAAGGGAAATAATGAAAAATTACAAGGTGGGAAAAAAAATGAGAAGGTTTCAGAAGGACCAATGAAACTTTCCCAGAAAAAGGTTTACTGCTTTTGCGCAGCTATGACTCGACACGCTTCCATGGTTGAAGAGGAAGGCGATCTTAAGGGCCGGCGCTTAACAAAACTAACCAACAACGAAAGAAAATGAAAGAAAATAAAGAAGAAAATACATATTTTTGAGTTACAGAGGAAACCATGCTAGGTGCAGGACCGCGAGAGAGAAACCCCAGTGTTTGGAGAGGCAAAAGTGAACAATATGAAAACATTGGGTTATGTATACAGTCGGGCAAATTCTTTGCTAAATGACGAACTTAGCCTCTTTGTGTTTTCTTATTAAGTGGGCCTGGATCTAGTACAAGATCATCAGGGCCTTTTTTTGTTTTTATGGGCCTGGGCCTGGGTCGGAGCAGTCTGTAGTTACATGGCAAGACAGGAGGAGAAATTTTCATAAATACCGTTTTTAAAGTGAAAATTAACGTGTATTATACTTTTAAAAGTTATATTTACTCATAACATACTTAAAAAAAAAAATACACCACATTATAATTTATATTTTATTTTAAATTATGTCATAAATAAACATTAATGATATTTATAAAAATAAATCTTAAAAAATTACATTTATAAAAACTTTCATCTTTTAAAACTTACTTTTTATAATATAAGTAGTAATATGATATAATTTTATTTTAACATGATATAAATAAATACATTTTTTTTTAAATACGACATAATATGTAATTTTCTCAAATTTGCAGAGACAATGTGAGAAATAGATCAAATTAATAGACTAAAAATTAATAGGTCAAGTTGAAAAAAAGAGTTAATAAACATACCAAAAAGAGCTTAAATATAGATTTATCAATAAGTGGATTATTCCCAAAGCAACTCATACTAATATAAGTAATTAAGAAACCCTAATCCTGACCATACAATCTCTATCCTCCTTCCCTCTTTGTATACACGCTTAGGACATTGCTAGCCTGACGCCTCGCCAGTTGCAATGACGAAGACTTCAAATCAACTCAGCAGTCTCTAAATCCTACAACTTGCATGCCTCGTTCAACTACCTTTCTCTCTCTAGGGAGCCTCGCTTAGCCTTTTCGCTGCTCTTTTCCAATCATATATGGCGTAAACTTCCATGAAGACGAACGATTCTATGCCTACGTACTGTCGTCATGAGAAGTGAAGAGAGAGAGAGAGGGGGAAGGGATGAAAGAGATAGCCGGTAGGGGATGGAAAGAGGAAGGGAAGGGGGAGAGAGAGCTATTAGAGAGTGAAAGAAAGAGAAAGGAGAGAAAATGGAAATCTGGACAAAGAGGAGAAGCCCCAAGGACGATTGTAGAGAAGAAGGCAAGGGAGAGAAAGGAGTTTCATAAATGCGTTATTTTAAAGAATAAAAAAGTAAAATCAGTTACTTCAAGACTAGAATTGGCCTATTAAATAATAGAATAAATTATCCATTTGGCGCTAATTCTTTTATGAAATCTTTTATGAAAATGAGATTTAGATCTCAATTTTTTTTATTTAATTAGTTTTTAATATTTTATTTTACCAGTTAAAAGATTATTTTAACAATCAAATCATTAAATTAATAGTAAAGTTTATTGGATATTTTTTTAATTGAAAATATTAAATTATTTTTTATTGATACATTAAAAATTAATTTTAAATTAAAACAAAAATAAATAAAAGATCTTAAAAAAAATAAAACAAACCAAACAAAAAACAACAAACCCAAATCTTCAGAACTTCTCCACGAAAAATAGAAAAAGAAAAAAAAAAAAAAAAAGAGCTAAGGAAAAAAAACGTAAATTGCAAACTCAGATCTTCAAGCAAGAACAACTTTTCCACGCGTATTCAACCAAGAACAACCTCTCTACGAAAATACCAAAAAAAAAAAAAAAAACTAAGAAAAAAACTCAAATCTCAAACCAAGATCTTTAACCGAGAACAATAGAAGCTTGCAACTGGGTTTGGAGTGCGTGACAGAGGGCTGTTCCTAGGATTTTTTTTCCTTCCTTCAATCTGGGTTTTTGGGGATGAAATCCTCTCCTTCGGATCTCCGACGAGGACGACCTCTATAGACACCTCAAGTCCTTCCGTCGGTGTTACTGATCATCGACTAGTTCATGGAGATAGAGTCGATGGCGGAGAGAGATGACGCGGGGGCTTCGACAGACGCGAAGGGAGAGAAGAGAGAGGCTGGGCAGGGGATGCCGGATGAGGTGTGGTTGGTTCAGAGATGGAGAGGACCGAGGGAGATTTTTTTTTTTAATAAATTTGATTTTCTAATGAAACTAGATCTAATTTTTGTTTAGGAAGTAGATTTGATTTTTTTATTTTTTTTATTTTTTACTTTTTATTGTTTATTGTTTTTCACTTTTTTATTTTTTTTATGTTTTAATTTTAATTTTTTTTAAAGCATGTTTGATATTATACTAAATTAGTTATGTGCCCTTTACGTGATGTGCTTTTAATGTCCATCCGATTAAAATAATTCATTGGTTATTAAAATAAAAGACGGAGGACTGATTAATAAACAAAAAGTTTGAGATCAAAATTTTATTTTTGTGAAAAATTAAAGATCAATTGAGCGATTTACCATAAATAATAATGCTTGTAAATATGCTCTTTACTTTTTAATGTCTTTAAAATTAGCGTATTTATTGGAATTTCCCAAATTGCAATTGTAAAAGTGCTAAATAGTGTCTTTCTTAAAATATTGTTTGGTAAATAGTATATTCAAAAATATTTATGACAAATAATACATTTATTGTAAGTAATTTACTTACAAATATAAGTTATGGCAAAATTATGTAATAAATATTTGCATAAATAAACTATTTACATTAAATATGCTATTCCTCTTGAATATTCTTTTTTTTAAAATATCTTATCTCCTATAATTTCATTGGTGAAAATGAAATTCAATACTTTTTTAGGATATATGAAGAATAACAAAATTGTGTGGTAATAATCATAATCATTACATTTTGTACTTAATAATTATCTAATAATTTTCATTCTTAAAACAATTTGGAAATTTTGTTATACTTCAAACTTTATTACTGAGTTTTTGTTACATGTCTAAAATGTTCTAGAGGAATAGAATCTATTTAGGGCTTGTTTGACACATCATATTGTATTATATTATATTACATTATATTTTTTTATATAATATAATATAATACAATACAATACAATACGGTGTGTCAAACATGCCTTTAGAGGGTTAAAAAACCATAAAAGTTATACTACATGACATGTTTATAAGAGTATAATTGAAATACATCAATTTTAAAAATATTTTCAAAATGGTAAAACAACATAGCAATTGTTTAAATGATTTTGGAGTTTTCTGCTACAAATTAAACAGTAATTACTTTAATAATTTTCAATTTTTCATTATATCAAATATTCTAGTTATTTTGCTGTACCGCCATTACTAGTAAGGTTATGCTATATGTGTAATTTCATTTTCTCATTTATAACCATAAAAGTACTGTACAAATTAATAATTAAACTTAATAGTTGGTTTGATAAACATCTTTTTGTAGCGCAAAATAGTTTTTTTAGTTTCGTGGCATTCTGCATTCTCTTATAGTTCTACCATTCTTGAATTGGTATAGAAAACCAAGGACAAAAAACTTACAATATAGAAAAAAAGAAAGAAAAAAAGGCATAAAAATAGTGTTGGGAAATGATTTATGTATCTATACACCTCGTGAGTCCGTATTCTCCAAATCTGATCCCCTTTTAAGCTGGGCTGTTCTGTACTCTTCAAGAATGTCTTGTTATTCACTGAGAGACAATATAGGAGCCTGTTTGTGAGGGGACCCATTTGGATCTAAGCAAGTATTTGGATCATTTTTTGAGGCCCAATCTTAAACAATTGACAAGACACTTAGACCAAAAAAACCTCCAAAATCCAAAATCAACCCCCTCCTTTTGATTTTGAGATGTTTGAACGTTTTTTCCTCATGTGGGTCCCATTTGTTGACATGTGCAGAGCAGTTGGACGCTCGCCTAGCTGCCGCGTGCAGTACAGGCTTCAGTCACTGGACATGCCAGCCTGAGCCGCGCACACGCGTAAGGGAGGAGGCATTGTGGAGCTCTCGCACACATGTCTCACAGCTGACGGCTCGGCTTTGCTCCAGTAGCTCCTCTCACATGGGTGGCTGCCAGCTCAGCTAATCCTAGAGACTTTAAATGGCATTTTAACGTATTTTTTTATATCCAAACATAATTTCAGACTTAAAATTTTATTTTGAATTCCAGTCTCAAATCATATTTTTTAAACTTTTTCATTTCAAACCTAAAAATTTATACTACCATGATTTGAACTTCTCAAACAAACGGACCCAAAGCCGAAGCTGCTTATTATTACGCTTAGGCTGATTAGGCTTTTGAGAATGAGAGAACGAAGGAAATAACATAACTTTCAAATGTTTTAAAGTAACTAGCAAGTATTGAAAATATTTATAATAAATAGCAGGTTTATCATGTAAATAATTTATTTATGGTGTAAATAAAAATTATTTATTATTATAAATAAGGTGGTAAATAATTATTTGCACCTTAAATCTATTTTCTAGGTAAATAAGAATCATTTACACTCTAAATGAGGGAGGTAAATAAAACATTTAAGCTATAAATGTGCTATTTACTATAAATATTTTAGTATAATTATATGATTATATGATTAATTTATAAAGCAATACATATTATGTGTGTGTGTGTATCTTACTACGTTGCTAATGATTTTTGAAATCACGTAACATTTTTTTTTTTCGATGAATGAAATTATATTAAAAAACTATTATTATGATCACTTTCCCATCCTAAGCAGAGAATCACACGTTGAAAGCTCATTAATTTGACCATCTTCATAAAACGCTAGCTCATTAATTTGACCATCTTCATAAAAGGAGAAAATTAGGCTCTCATAAAAAGCTAGCTCATTAAGATCTTGACGAGATTGTTTTTGTTTCAGTCTTAGTACGTGTTTTGATCTCAGACTTACGCTGCATTTGGTTGAATGAAGAGAAAATACATAGAAGTTTCAAAATTAGAATGATAGAAAAAAAAGGGTATTTTTTTATGTGTTGCTTCATAGATAATGGAGAGAGAGACTTGTACAAGTACCATTTATAGTTCATCAATTTCAATTATGTTACTGCATAAACAAGGACTAAAAAGTAATTTTATTCGGCATCTATGCTCAAAAATCCGTTGAAAATAGTTAATGTAATGTTATATATAACTGGTTTGAACTGTCAATTTAAACTAGAAACATTATAACAATTATATTTAATAGTAAAATCAGTTCAAACTGAAATTTTCTTAGTTCGAACCGAGAACCAAACATCACATAAAATCATTAGATCACACCATACAACTTTTATAGACCTTATTTTCCTTTCCTTCTTACCAATCAAGTACTTCATCATTTTCCATCCATTTATCTCCTCCCACTTTCTTCACTTCCACTTTTCTATCCTACCAATCATGGTGAAGCTTTCTAGTAGAATACAACAGTATTAATGCTTCCTGCCCATAATTTTTTTCTTTTGTCTATGGTTTTTCCAAGAAAATATATGGCCAACTCACATCTAAGTTCAACCCAATTTTCCAATTTAATTAGAGGGTATAATATAAATCTTTTATTATTTGTGTGGCTATAAAATAAGTTCAGATGATAACAACTTAATAATGTTTCTTCCGATTGCTTTCGACGTCTTCAGTTTCAAAACAAACTCCCGTCATTATTATGAAGAGGAATATTATTAATCATTGACGTGCGAGTGTGAAATGGAATCTTATTTCTCGAGTAAATGCCATGGAAATTCAGTGATTGAAAAGGGTCAAGATAGTACCGTGACTCGGACTTCAGTCGAATTGATCAATCTTTTGAAACTGACCAATGTAGAATTCTCTACTACCCCATCAGTCTATGAAGAGTAATAATAATAATAATAATAATAATAATAATAATCTCTTTCCTCTCAAAAAAATGTGGGATAATGTCACGCCCCGGAGTACGGGAGGTGACGTGGTGATTCAATTAAGTTAATTAAGTAAAGGTTTTGGTTAAAAATCAGGGTTTTAAAATGAAATTTATGAATAAAAGTGTGATAATTTTAAAATCGTTTGAGTAAATAAGTTAAAGAAATAAATTAATCATTGTAACAAATAAACAAATAGAAATAACATTAAAATAATTAAATATGGGGTGGAACGCGTATGAGTCCCACTAGCCCACATATTGTGCACACACATATAGTACTGATAATATTATGATACAACCACAGTCCAGAATAAAAGAGAAGTTTAAGTCTTACATGCCTTGAATGATAAATTAACCTACCAAAATACTTCTACTGGTCGTAAGTCCGGTCGGCGGACTCTTCTCCAAACCTATGCTGATATCCACCTAGGGTTAAGATTTTAAAACAGATAAAATGTGAGCGAAAGGCTCAGTAGGACTACATTTAGAAAGTTATTCAATTATTAAAGAAATTGCGTAAATTAAATAAACATATAAAAATATACTGGTACGATCAACAAATAGATAATCAATTGCGAATTTAAATAAAATATTATCTCACCAAAATAATTCGAATTTATCAATCAAAGGGTACCACTCTTCTTTCCTGGGCAAACCATACATAACTCACCACCGTAGTGGCCCAGCTGGGTTTCGGGACCTGCCCCCAAGGTTGTTCACTACACAACCCGATCTCTGATATGGCATCATGCCCTAAAATATATACATACATATATATCTCTCTGATTCATGAAATCTTTTCTTATCAGATGTAATCTTTCATATTCATTATGAAGTTTATTATAAAATCCATCTCAATCCACTGTTTTAGAAAACAGATATTGAAAATCCTTTATCAACAAGTCATTTGAAAACATTTTCGTAAAAACCCATTTGAGGCCAAAGTATTTAAAAATGGCTATCAAAGGAGGGGTAGAAGTCCTACCTCAATACCCGTACCGGTATCTCACACCGTAATCCCGGTCCGCTATACGTTAGCTCCGCGGATCCACGCACAAATCCTAAATGCATAGTAACTTAGCTCATTAGC
>CAMOHE010038374.1:0-31368 GCA_946598075.1 Artocarpus hirsutus | reverse complement strand
ATGCAATGCAAGATTCTAAGAAAGGTGGGCAACCATCTAGGTCTGGAATTACTCTTTCTAAGAAAGACTCTCCAAAGTCTAGTGAAGAAAGAGAATACATGAAGAAGGTGCCTTATGCTTCGGCAGTAGGTAGTCTCATGTATGCCATGCTTTGCACACGACCGGATATTTGTTATGCGGTTGGGATAGTAAGTCGATTTCAGGCGGATCTAGGACCGAACCATTGGGTTGCGATCAAGCATATTTTCAAGTACCTGAGAAGGACTCGAGGGTTTATGCTTGTGTATTCGGGTGAGGATTTAACACATCTAGGATATACTGACTCGGATTTTCAATCCTGTCTAGATTCTAGGAAATCGACTTCGGGTTTTGTGTTTACTCTAGGAGGCGGTGCTATCAGTTGGAGAAGTGTAAACCAAGAATACACTTCGGATTCAACGATGGAGGCCGAGTATGTGGCAGCTAGTGATGCTTCCAAAGAAGCAGTGTGGCTCCGTAAGTTCCTTGGGGATCTTGAGGTAGTTCTTGGTATGGATAATGCGGTATCACTGTACTGTGATAACAGTGCGGCGGTAGCTAATGCTAAGGAACCGAGATTTCACAAGAAGAGTAAGCATATTGATTGGAAGTATCATGTGATAAAGGACTTCGTCGAGGGTGAGCATGTCATGGTGTGTAGATAACTTCTCTATTGGGTTATTTGAATTAAAACTAAGGCTTTATCCTATAGAATCTCGGGTGGAAAATAAAAGATTCGCGTGATTTTTATTTCGGCAGTTCGGCATGCCGAACTTAAAGTTTGGCCTGCCGATCGGGCAAGTTCGGCCTGCCTATGAAAAATTTCGGCCTCCCTATGCGCGAATTAAAAATCGCACGTTTTCACGCGTTTTTACACGTATCTTATCCGATATAGACCCGAATTTGGTTCTATTTCGAATTTTGGAGACCTTATCTGATAAGGAATGACCCTAGACCCAACCTCTATAAATAGGGAATGAGTCTAATAAGTTAAAGAGAGATCAATAGAGAGATTAAGAGTGATACTCTACTGGTGAGAATCTGAAACTCCCTGAGAGCTCTTGTTCACAAATCACGAACACTAGCTTTGGGTTCTCTCAATTGATTAGAAGGAGAATCACCTTGAGGAAGAGCTGTACGTGTGAGCCCACACTCACTCCGATCGTGGATAGAGAATAGCAAAGAAGACCAGTTGGTTGAGGCTCTTCTAGAACGTTACTTCTCTACACAGACTTCGGGAGCTTTTCGGCTTATACAAGGTCAGTAAGATCAGGTTAATTTATACATATAGCATGTCAAACTTGTGTTTTGAAAAATACTCTGATTTAAAATTTTAAAATTCCGCTGCATATTATTTTTCCAACATAACTCCCATGACCAAGATAAGCCAACTCCTCTTAGGGATGTAGACAACATAACAATCGTTACGTAAATAAAGCGCCTAACTTTATTCCCTCGATTGTGGATCTTCTTATTTAGACTATCACATTGAAGATTCATGTCTTTTGTATACTTTATTCATCATATGCATGTTCTTAAAGTTTAGATTGACAGTCTTAGACTTTAGTTTGCTTATTATATATTCAACAGGAATGAACATAAATAGGACATATTTGATATATGAAATAATTAATAAACTCTTTATTGATTATATGTCACCAAAAACCTATGACATCATTTAATCCTTAGGACACTTAGTCTAACAAAAATCTCCCTCTGATGATAAAGCAATGCGCTCACAAGCTGGGTATGTTTGCTAGTTTCTTCTATTTCAATATCTTTTGAGTTAAGAATAAAACACAAGGTGAATCCCAATAGGCATCAAGTCCTCTATAACATCATTAATCTAGTGTTGCATGCAACTTAACTACACCATTTGAATAATAAGGAGGCTACGGGCAAGCATGAACCCAGCAAGAAAGCAACTGCCTAAGGAGTTGCCAAAGAAGTCTAAAAGGGCACAGCAAAAGATAGGACCGACGAAATAAGAATAGGAGGAACATAAATAGCCTTCTCATTTACTATTTTCTCATGAATGTTGTATTTATGATTTTTTCCACATTGGATTTTTTAAATGTGTCCTTACTAAATTTATGGTCCTCAAAAATATTATTATATCAAAAGTGATACAATGTGTGTGTGTATATATATATATCCTAATTTACCATTAAAATAATATTTCCTAAATGTATCCCCACTAAAATTTTTTTTCTAGCGGCCGGCCCCTTCAATTTCTATTTTCTCATGTATACCTCCTAATTATTTTTCTATTAAATTTCCAAGCAAAATTTGTTTTCCTCTAGTATGTTGTACTTATCTATCCATATATAATATTCAATCACAAAGCAACTTTCGATGGAAACATGCATTTAATTTCGTCTACTTTTTATTTTTTTATACATAAATTTTTAGACTACCTTACCAATTATGTTTTACTTGTAGCAATTTAATGTAATATTTTTCAATTATGACCCTTATAAATACACTTTTTTTCCTATTTATCCCACCAAAACATCTTTTACCTACAACCCTTATGATTGTGTTTTCTTATATGTACCCCTAAATAATTTATTATCTAATCTACCCCTATTTTTTATAAGGGAAATTTCCATTCTAAATCAAAATAGTACAACTACTAATTCAGACATGAAAGATCACCATGCATAAAGCGACCCAACATCGACCATAGACCATAACCACCAAAAGGTATGATTGAAAACGCTTAAAGAGTAATACATGTATCAAGTTCCAATAGAAGGAAACAAAAATGGCACAAAACAAAAAAAAAAATTAATTTTGAACTAATGTATATGTATTTATCTACTAAAAATAATTTTAGCAAATTGATTAATTTTTGATAAATTATTAGTCAATTAATAATCTATCAACGTATATCTAATTTATTTGTTTTTAATACATAAATATTTATTTATTGTTGTGTTTTTAAAAATGAGCAATTGAATAAAATTATGGATTTTAATATATATATATATATATATATATGCTTTAAAACAAAGCTTGGAGTTAAATTACACCATGCGACAGATTTATGAGATTGGACTTGAAATATAATAATTTTTTGAAATGTTTTAGGAACAATTAAATTACACAATAACTATTGCAATGATATTGAAGTTTTATACTATAAAATTACATTTTTATTATTTTTTTCTTTTATTTTTTGCTATTTATAAAACATTCTAAATTTTTCATTATTTTTAACATGGCTAGCGAAATTTTGCTCTATATTGAACTTTTCCAAAATAAAATGGGGAATCTTTGAGGATGTGTAACACCCCGAAATTAATTAAGTGTTATTAGAATGTAAAATGGTAGATTTGTGTACCATAATGAATATTTAAACATAATTTGAACATCTTGTGGAATTTCTAAATTAATGTAGTTTTGTTTTTTTTTTTTTTGATGATTTTAATTACTGTAAATTATTTTTATTGTCATTTTGAATTTTGAAACAATTTGTCAAAATGTCTATTTTATAAAACCATGGGTGGCATATAGTTTTTGAAATACCACATAGGTACGACAATGAAATACCACTGACAGTCCAAATTTTGTTTTCAAAAGTGAGAGAATGGCACCTAGATGACGTGCAACAGCTAATGCCGAGTTCGAAAATGATGAGGGCTTGATGAGGGCTATGTTCATCGCATTCCAATAGATGGCAGCAAGGGCAAGACTAGAGGATTCTGAGGCTCGTCACCATCATTTATACTTTAATAAGGAATTCTAACGTGCGTCTGTACCAACTTTTGATGGAAATGGAGACCTGCAAGTGACAGAATATTGGCTAGATTCGATCGTGAAGCATCTAGATACTCTTGGCATGCTAGCGAAATATCGTGTGGAATTTACAGCATATAAGTTTGAAGGTGGTGCTAATACTTGGTGGAAGCAAGCAAAGCGCCTAGAAAACAATGGTAACATTGGTTGGGACAGGTTCAAGGAGTTGTTCTACAATCGTTATTTTCTACAAGGATATAGAGATCAGAAGGCAGTCGAGTTTTATAGATTGCAGCAGGGTGATATGTTAGTTCAGGAATACGAGATGAAGTTCAACGAATTGGCCAAGTTTGCTCCCTCTATAGTGGCATCGGAGCGTGAGAAGTGTATTAAGTTCCAAGACGGACTTAAGTCTCCCATTCAATTATAGGTGGTTGCCCTGTGACTCAAGAACTTCGGAGAGCTTGTGTCATCAGCAATACTAGTGGAAAACAATTATGTGTAGTATTGTGAGAATCGAGCCAAGACGTCAGGATGACCACAACAGAGTGGCAGAAGGAGCACTAGTGGTCAACCAACTCTAGGAAAGAACAAACAGGGTGGCCTGGACAACAGTAGCATCAGTTCATCTAGCAACAGACGTGGCAACCCCTACAGCTTCCATTGTCATTATTGTCAACAACCAGGACATATCAAGAGGAATTGCCCGATCAGGAGTATTCACCTAGGATTTCAGACTGGAGAAGGAGCTAGTCGTTAGCCCCAGCCTCAGACTCTACTTCAGCCTCAGCAGTACCCTTAGCTTCAGTTCCATTAGTTCTCTCCTCAACAATTGCCCTATCCAGCACAAGGATATCAGCTGCAGAATTTCCAACGTAATGCCCCTTAGTATCGAGTGCTGAGTACAACCAGTGTGTAGTCGCCATCATCGCAACAGTATCAGCCAACTAACCCAGGACCTACAATGTTGGTAGAGGAACAGGGAAAGCTCTAATGGAAGTTCACACCATGACATCAGGGAGTTCAAATGCTCAGACCAGTAACGCGATTGTCGATGGTATGATTATGGTTTCCCAGTCCTTAGCACACTTATTATTTGATACTGGTGCCACTCATTCTCTCATTTTGAGCTCTTTTGTACATGCCTTGGGATTAGAAATAGAAGAGTTTGACGAACCTTTAGTTATAGCTTCACTCTTGGGGCGGGTGTGTGTGAATTGTATATGTAAAGCCTGTAAAATAAAGATTGAGGATGAGGTTTTGAAAAGTGATTTGATTGTAAAGTCCATGAGTTCATATGATATAGTTGTTAGACATGTATGCCCTAAGGAGTAAAAATGTAATAAGTTTTTGGAGACATTTTTATCAATAAAGAATTTATTTATTATATATACCAAATCTTGTCCTCTTTACATTCATATTTGTTGAATGTATGATAAGCAAACAATAGTCTGAGACTGTCGGTCTAAACCTTTAAGAATTGGACATATGATGGACATATTATACGGAAGACACGATTCTTAAGGTGACGGTTTAAATCATAAGATCCGCAATCGAGGGAATAAAGTTGGGCACTTTATTCATGTAAAGATTGTTATGTTGTCTATATCCCTATTGGGATATGGTTTGTCTTGACCATCAAAAGTGGACTCCATGAATAAAAACATTGGCACGTTGTCATAGGTGACGATGTGCTGGATTGGGACATAAAGTGAATTGATTTGGATTAATAATTCTGTCTTGGCAAATCAATTCACTTTAAACAATCATTTGTATTGTATCTTAATCTTGAGATGAATAGTGGGCCCGTTGTCTTGACTTGTGTCTTTTGATGTACCAAAGGGTGGCACCCACATTTTAATAGTGGTATGCATGCCGGTACGTTGGAGGCATGACTCTTGATAGCGTAGACCTATTATTCATAGATATGGAATCCATAGCTCCTCTTTAGGAGTAGTGATATCCTCTTATATACGCTATCCTGTATTTGAAAAACTAGAGCGCTTAACCATTTGGATACATAGGTGTAACCGAATGGTATACTGCCTTTAGATGGTCAGTTTTTTTAATGGTGAGATAATGCAATGTAAGATAAAAATAATCAGGAAGGTAAGACAGAACTTGTCCATAAGCCGATTATGGATAATCCTATGGGGATACGGTACACTATGATATGTCATAGAGACTTAGCTATACGAGCTTTGTAATTCTATAGAGTTTGAGAGTGTAACTCTAAGCTTTTAGTGGAGTAGCATTAGAGTTGATAATTATGAAATGTATATCTAAGATATTGGGTTTCATAATTATCAGGAGCTTGAACTATATATGTCCATTTGGTCCCTTTTGCTAGCTCACAAAATCATATAACAATATGTCGTGCTTTTCTAATTATTGGTGACTTATTTCAGATTTATTAGATTGGTTGAAATTTGAAAGAATCAAATAATTCATGTCTGTTTATCGATTGAATTAATTTTGTGACAAAATTAATTCAAGATTAAACTTGTTGAATTATTAGGATCAGATAATTCTTGTCTATTTATTAGTTGATTTAATTTGAATAAATTATATCAAGATAAACTTGTAGAATTATTAGGAATCTATTTATTTTCCTAGAGATTATCTAGAAAAAGTTGTTTTAATTAGATAACTTATCTATTAGGTTATTTGAATTAAAGCTGGGGCTTTATCCTATAGAATCACAGGTAAAAAATAAAAGATTTGCTGAGATTTTTTTTCGACAGTTCGGCATGCCGATCCTAAAGTTCGGCCTATCGATGGGGCATGTTCAGCCTACCTATGAGACAGATCGGCCTGCCTATGCGTGAAATAAAAATCACGCATTTTTACACGAATTTCATCCGATATTGATCCAAATTTGATTTTGATTAGAATTTTTGAGACCTTAACTGATAAGGAATTAACCTAGACCCAACCTCTATAAATAGGGAATGAGTCTCATGAGTTATTTAGATCAATTGAGAGATTAAGAGTGATACTCTGCTTATGAGAATTTGAAACTCCCTGAGAGCTCTTGTTCATAAATCATTAACACTAGCTTTGGGTTCTCTCAATTGATTGGAAGGAGAATCACCTTGAGGAAGAGCTGTACGTGTGAGCCCACACTCACTCCGATCATGGATAAAGAATAGCAAAGAAGACCAGTTGGTTGAGGCTCTTCTGGAACGTTACTTCTCTTCATGGATTACGGTAGTTCTTTGGCATTCAAAGGTTAGTAAAATTTGATTAATTTATGCATATAGCATGTCAAACTTGTGTTTTGGAAAATACTCTTGTATAAAATTTTAAAATTTTGTTGCATATTATTTTTCCTACAGTAATCCTAAAGATGGACTAGTTGTCCAAGTATAATGCAGTGGTAGACTGCCAACTTAGGAAAGTAACCCTAGTGTCTGATAGGGGCATGGCGATCACTTACCAAGGTGGTGGTGATCGGCTAGTGAGTGGGCGTCTCGTAAGGGCGTGTCTTAGAGGACAGAAGAATGCAACTTGCTTTGCCTTCCTCATGAATCTAAAAGGATTGTCTAGCACCTTGAGAAGAAACACAACAATTCTAGTGACAGATGAATTTGAAGATGTCTTCCCCGATGAGTTGCCTAGATTACCACCGCATCGGGAGATCAAATTTAGTATTGAATTGCTTTCGAGAACAACACCGATTTCTATAGCACCTTATTGGATGGCACCGATAGAGATGAAAGAACTCAGAAAGTAGCTTCAAGAGCTTGATGATAAGGGATACATCCAAAATAGTACATCACCATGGGGAGCACAGGTTTTGTTTGTAAAGAAACATGATGGAACGCTCAGGTTATGTATAGATTATAGGCAAGTGAATTAGGTCATGGTGAAGAACAAGTATCCTCTGTCTAGGATTGATGAGTTGTTTGATCAGCTGGGAGATTCACGGTATTTCTCAAAGATAGATTTACGTTCGGGATACCATCAGCTTAGGATTAAGGAAGAGAACATTCCCAAGACAGCTTTCAGGACTCGGTAAGAGCACTTTAAATTTCTGGTGATGTCGTTTGGACTGACAAATGGTCCACAGCCTTCATGGACCTTATGAATAGGATATTTAGGTCCTATTTGGATTAGTTCGTGATTGTGTTCATCGATGACATCTTGGTTTACTTTAAGATTTGGGAGGAACATGTGTAGCATCTCAGAATCATGCTCTAGACTCTGCGGGAGCACCATTTATATGCTAAGAAATAAAAGTGTGAGTTCTGGTTGATAGAGGTCAAATTTTTGGGTCGTGTCATCTCTAAGCATGGTATTTCAATGGATCCGTCTAAGGTAGAAGCCATAGTGGAGTGGGAACGGCCAAGGAATGTGGCAAAAATTCATAGCTTCTTAGGACTTGCAGGGTATTACAGGAAGTTTGTAAAGGATTTATCGAAGATTGCAGCACTATTGACAAGATTGATCAGGAAGAATGTCAGATTCGAGTGGGATGAAGAATGTGAGCTTGCTTTTCAAGATTGAAGAATCGATTGACCTCAGCTCTAGTATTGATTATTCTTAACAGTGATGAGCCATATGAAGTTTATGTAGATGCCTCGGGACGCAGACTTGGATGTGTGCTTATGCAGCATGAATGCCTGGTGGCGTATGGATCGTGACAGCTATGACCTCACAAACGAAATTACCCCACTCATGACTTGGAGCTCATAGCGGTGATTCACACGCTAAAGATCTAGAGATGTTATCTGTATGGGGTAACATTTCAGGTTTCTCCGACCATAAGAGTTTGAAGTATTTGTTTACTCAGAGGGATTTAAACTTGAGACAGCGAAGATGGATGGAATACATGGAGGATTATGATTTCGTGCTATAGTACCATCGTGGGAAAGCTAATGAAGTCGCGGATACGCTCAGTCGGAAGTCTTCAAGGATACTTGCATGTCTGGCTCTTGAAGATTGGAAAAGAGATGCAACAATGAGTGAGTATGGGCTACAGTATTATGAAGACTATGATCGTGTTTTCGATGTACCACATGGAGACGACCCCAGTTCTAATTCAGATGGTGAAATAAAACCAATGGCAAGATCAGCATGTACGGGGAATCTAGACAAGAATTCAAAACGGAGAGCAGTTTGAAGAATAGATGATGCATGCGGATGGATCATTGTATTTCAGGGAGCGCCTAGCGGTTCCAACAATCACAAAAGTAATGAAGGCTATTATGGACGAAGCCCACAAGTCTCAATTCGCCATTCATCCAGGAAGCACGAAGATGTATCATGATCTAAAGAGGCAATATTGGTGGAGAGGTATGAAGAAAGATGTCAGAGAATATGTGGCCAAGTGTATGACTTGTCTTTAGGTGAAAGCTGAGCATCAGAAGCTAGTAGGTCAGCTTCAACCACTTCCTATTCTAGGGTGAAAATGGGAACATATCACGATGGATTTCCTTATTGGATTGCTGAGGACAGAGCAAAGACATGATGCGATCTGGGTCATGGTTGACAAGTTAACGAAGTTAGTTCATTTCATTCCATTCAAGTCGACATGTTCAAGGAGAGTTCTTGGAGAATTGCATCTGCAGAATATAGCATGGTTGCATGGAGTTCCTTTGTCCATCACCTCAGATAGAGATACCAGATTCAATGCCAAGTACTAGAGAAGCTTTTTGGAGGCTTTGGGTACAGATTTAAACTTCAGCACGGCATTTCATCCTCAGACCAATGGGCAATCTGAGTGGGTCATTTAGATTCTTGAGGATATGTTGCATTCATGTGCGTTAGACTTTGGTAAAAACTGGAAAAAGTACTTGCATCTGGTAGAGTTTGCATACAACAATAGCTATCAATCGAGTATTGGTATAGCACCGTTCGAAGCATTGTATGGACGACCGTGTTAGTCACTGATGTGTTGGGTTGAACTGAAAGATAGAGTTATTCTTGGGCCAGATGAGATTCACGATAGTAATGAGGAGGTCGCTGTAATTCAAGACTGATTGAAGGCAACTTAGAGTCGACAGAAGAGTTAGCGGATAGAAGACTTCAACCCTTGGAATTCGAGGGAGGAGACTTTGTTTTGTTGATGGTATCGCCTTGCAAAGGCATCAGGCGATTCGAAGTAAGTGGTAAACTCGCGCCAAGATATGTTGGACCATTTGAAATTACTCAACGCGTGGGTGTGGTTGCTTATCGACTCAACCTTCCTTCAGAGCTTTTGCATGTTCACGACGTATTCCACATGTTAATGCTTCAAAAGTGTCCGCATGAGCAAAACAAGATCGTTTCATTCTAGGACGTACAGATTCAGGAGGACACAACGTATGAGGAAGTGCCAATCCAAATTATCGATCGAAAGGTGATCAACTTGTGTCGTCGCGATATATCGTTGGTAAAGGCCGTGTGGCAGCATCACAGGGTTGATGAAGCCACTTGGGAGTCAGAGTCGAATATGCGGGAGTTGTATCCGCATTTGTTTTGTTTTTGAATCGATTTATAAATTTCAAGGGTGAAATTTCTTTTAGGGGTAGGGAGTTGTAACACCCCAAAATTAATTAATTGTTATTAGACTGTAAAATGGTAGATTAGTGTGCCATGATGAATATTTTAAACTTAATTTGAACATTTTATGGAATTTCTAAATTAATGTAGTTTTGTTTATTTTGATGATTTTAATTACTATAAATTATTTTTATTGTCATTTTGAATTTTGAATTTTGAAATAAAATAATTTGTCAAAATGTTTGTTTTATAAAACCATGGGCGGCACACAGTTTCTGCACAGTGAAAACACCCATGTCCCTCTCTCTATTTATACCTCTCTCTCCCCCTCTCTTTCACTCAACTTTCACTCTCTATCTCTCCCTCCTTGTGTGTCTTTGTCTCTTCCCTTTGCCTCTCTTTTTCTCTCAATTTTTCTCTAAAAATCTTGAAAGAAAAATCAATTCCAAGCTTCGGGTTAGTGGATTGAAGGTTCGGGAACTTGATTTGATGACCAAAAACATGATTCGAAGCTTGAATTCGAGGTTAGTTTCTAAATTTCAAAACTTTTTCAATTTTTTAAATTTCTTGGTATTTTGAAATCTAAGCTTTTCTAAGCTTAGAAAACCATCAATCTAGGTTAAAGGAACATAGAATAACTAGGATTTAAGCTTTGTTTGATCAAAAACTGATTTAAATCAAAATTTTTCATTTTTTTCCATTTTTCTCTAATTTTGGGATTTTTCAAAATCTTTGTCCAAATCTTGTTTAAATTGCTTTTCAAGTGTTTTATGATGTTCTTCTATCATCTGCTGATGTTACTCATGCCTGAGAATTGAGAAAAACAAGTTGAAATGAAGATTTGGGCTCAGGAGGCCAAAATCTCGTGCTTGAAAAATTCTAGAATTTTTCCAGATCGGCAGGCCGAAGTTCATGTTCGACAAGCCAAAGTTTATGTTCGACAGGTCGGATTCATAAGTTCCACAGGCTGGATTCATACGACCGGCAGACCGAACCTAGAAATGTTCGACCGATTGGACCTGCTTTTTCGGCATAGTTCGGCCGACCGAACTAGGGTAACCGGCAAGCCGACCGGGCATGGTGAGATTTTGCTATTTTTCACCCTTTTTACTGTTTTGAATCCTGATTTAGATTTTAACAACATAGTATAATTTTATAAACTCAAATGGCTCACTAGGACAGCATGAGATAGTTTAGTAGCATAGGATATCTTAAGCTAGATACTGATAGACTTAATTATTATACATTTAAGGTTGTTCGTGTTTCCACGGAGCTAACATGTAGCGGACCGGGATTGTAATGTGGGACACCGACACAAGTATTGAGGTAGGACTTCTACTCATTTTCTTTGGTAACCCAGTTTTTAAAATAATTTGGCCACAAAAGAGATTTTTAACAAAAATTTTTTCAAGAATGAATTAAGGAAAAAAAAGGATTTCATTGACAGTTTTTATAAATAGTAGATTGAGGAGAATTTTATAATAAACCTCATAATGAATGTAAATGAGAATTCTTGGTAAAAAGAGAGTTTAATAATTATAGAAAGTTATATATATACATATATATGTATATGGACATGATGCCATATCAGAGATCGGGTCGTGTAGTGAGTGACCTTGGGGGCAGGTCCCGAAACCTAGCTAGGCCACTTCGGTGTGAATATTATGGCTTGTTCGGAAAAGATAAAAGGTACTTTCTTGACAAACTATTTTTAATAAAATCTATTTAAATGAATTTATTATTTAACTTTATTTTCTAAGGTAAAGTTTCACTTAAATTATTTATTTGTTTTAGTATATAGTCCTATTGAGCCTTTCGTTTACCTTTTCTCTAGGAGGAGTTCAGCTTAGGATTGAAGAGGAGTTCACATACGGGATATTTGAGCAGTACGAGAACCAAGTAGGTTATTTGAGTAGTAAAAATCAATGCATGTATTATTTGACTTTTTTCTTTACTTTGGACCGTGGTTGTAATTTAATATTGTCTATACTATGTGTATGCACAAAAATATGGGTCGGTGGACCCATTCTCGTTTCACCTGATTTCTTTACATTTATTTCCTTAATGTTTATTTTGCTATTCTTTCTTGTTTTATTACTATAATTACTTGCTTTAAAAAGATTTTTAAATTATCATATTTTTATTAATAAATTTCAATTTTTAAAACCCAAGTTTTAACTAAATCTTCACTTAATTAACCTAATTAAACTGTCACGCCACCTTTCGTACTCTGGGACATGATAGGATGTTACACTAATGGGACACGCTAAGAATTCTGCTGCTCCAAAATAGTGGTCAGCAATTGGTTTTATAGAAATCTTCCATGCCAGTCCCCAACAATGGTGCTAGAATAATTTACTAGATTGTCCGTGGTAATCTACCAGATTTTGTTGCATGAATCAAAAATCACCTATACTATCACGTATTGGTCCCCGAAGTAATTTAGTAAATTAAAATGGGTAAATGAGGATCAGACTATTTACTTTATTAGGGTAACTAAATCGGTCAAATTTATAATTTTTACAAATTAATATGTTCTGAAAATCAATACATCATCAATAAGCGTCGGTTTTGGTCACTAGAGTAATATACTAGATTAGTACCGGTAATCCACTACGTTGAATCACATGTCAACGTAAATTGAAAAAAAAAAAAAGAAAAGAATATCACAAAATACTTAAAATTCCATGCCAAAAATATGGAAAATTCCTACCTAAGTACTAGATTACCAAAAACATATACAAAATTAAATATCAATGCACCAAAACAATCACAAAAAACCATAAGAATCATAAAACAAAGGTGGCAGCTCGGAACTTGTTGGCCATGGATCTAGTTGCACCTTCAATCTAGCCGGGTAGATCTTATATTCGCAAGAAGCTGGTGATATCTATTACAGACACTAGAAATGGCAATATTCCCCAGGACAAGCCCCAAGTGGATTTGCTTCAAACACATCGGAATGAGGGACAATAATTGGAGATGGGAATGGGATATAAATAGAATTTTCTCTGAATCATGGCGGAGCGGAAATTGGAGCACCTATTCCCCATTCTGTCTCTCTGTCCTGGCATACATATTATGTTATAATATTTATATCTAAAAATAATTATTTCTTTTTACTAAAAAAAATTAATTATTCCCCACTGTTCTTTTCACTCAAAAGATGGTCACTACTAATTAGTAATCCAAGGTGGCTAATGTTGTTTCTTGATTTCTTATAGATACATTCTAAACTATCACGAAAGAGAGTTTGCGCTTATGTTTTGACACTTTTTAGCTCATGTGTTAATCACCGCATTTGGTAAAAGCTTTTGTTGTTCCATTGCTAAGATTTGGTTTACGTGTGCTGAGAATTTTGTTTGTTCTATATAACCTTTTATTTTGGTTTAAATTTATAATGAATTTCTACTCTATATTTGTTTAAGGTACTATAACTTTGAAATTATGCATATCTATATAAGTTGAGTAACAAGTTGAGTAACGAGACATGTATGGAAAGGTCCCTGCAATAGGGAATCTCCGGCCCTGGCCCTGCCTCTCCTTGAGAAGAGAAGGGGCAGGGATGGGATGGTTTTGGGGCCAGGGATAGGGATGGGAAATCATTCCCTTCCCTACCATTTCACACCCCGGAGTACGGGAGGTGACGTGGTAGATTAATTAAGTTAATTAAATAGAGATTTAGTTAAAGACTGGGTGTTAGGATTAAATTTATAAATAAAAATATGATAATTTTAAAAACGAGTAGTTATAATATTTGAACAAATAAAATAATAAAATGAAATAAGCGATAAGGAAACAATAAAAACAATAAAAATATAGGATGAGGCAAGAATAGGTCCCACTTGCCTACATCTTGTGCACACATATAGTACTGACAATATTGTAATACAACCACAGTCCAGCAATAAAGAAAGTTAAGAATTTACATGCCTTGAATTGTTGTACTACAACCTACCTAAATCTTCTACTGATCACAAGTCCGGTCAACGGACTCTTCTCCAATCCTAAGCTAAAATCCACCTAGGGATAAGATTTTAAAACAAATAAAATGTGAGCAAAAAGCTCAGTAGGACTATATTTTAAAAATATTTAACTTTTAAAAGAAATTTCATGAATCAAATAAATACATAGAAAACAAACTAGAATAAATAAATAAATAAATAGATGAAAATTTAATAAAGGCTTTATCTTACCAAAATAGTTTAAATAGGTCAACCAAAAAAATACCATTTTCTTTTCCTAGGCAAACCATATGTAATTCACCACCATAGTGGCCCAACTGGGTTTCGGGACTTGCGCCCAAGGTCGCGCACTATACGACCCGATCTTTGATATGGCATCATGTCCCAAAATATATATATATATACATATATATCTTTTCATGATTATTAAAATATTTTTTTACTAATTATAATCATTACATTCATTATGAGGTTTGTTATGAAAAATCACCTCAATTCTATCATTTATAAAATCAGTAAATAAAGATCCTTTTTCAACCAATCATTGAAAATATTTTTGTTAAAAATTCACTTGAGCCCAAAACATTTAAAACTGGCTGCCAAAGAAGGGGTAGAAGTCCTACCTCAATACTCGTGTCGGTATCCCACACCATAATCCTGGTCCGCTATACGTTAGCTCCGTGGATCCGCGCATAACCTTAAATGAAAACTAGGTCTATTAGTATCTAGCGTGATATTCTCTATGTTACTAAATCATCTTATGGTATCCTAGTGTGCCACTTAGGTTTATAAAATCATTTTATAAAGTCAAAATTTCAATTAGGGTTCAAAACAGTAAAAACGAGTGAAAAATCACAAAATTTTACTATGCCCGATCGGCCTGTCGATCACCCTGGTTCGGCCGGCTGAACTGCATAGTTCGGCCTGCCGGACGTCTAAGTCTGGTTGACCGAACTATCCCAGGTTTGGCCTGCCGATCGAATGAATCTGGCCTGTTGAACACGAAGTTTGGCCTGTCGATCTAAAAAAATTCTAGAATTCTCGAGGCATGGGTCTCGGCCTCCCCGAGCCCAAATCTTCAATTTCAACCTGTTTTCTCAATTCTCAGGCATGGGTAATGATCATAAACAATAGAAAAACATAATAGATTACTTTTTGATGCATCAAAAGAAGTTTTAAACAAAATTTTTGGAAAAATCCAAAAATGAGAAAAATTGAGAAAAATGAAAAATCTTGATTTAAATCCGTTTTTGTTGAAACAAAGTTTGTATTCTAGCTAATCTAAGTTCATCTAACCTAGATTGAGGGTTTTCTAGGCTTAGAAATGCTTAGATTTCAAGATGCAAGAAAATTTGAAAAATTGAAAAAGTTTTGAAATTTAGAAACTAACCTTGAATCGAGTTTATGGTTGCTCAATCGTGTTCCCGAGCCTTCAATCCACTAACCCGAAGCTTGAAATCAAATTTTGTTTCAAAATTTTTTAGAGAGAATGAGAGAGAGAAAGTGAAACCAAGAGAGAAAGAGAGAGAGCGAGAGAGATGCACGGGAAGAGAGAGAGAGAGGATGAGTGAAAATGTGAGAGAGAGAGAGAGGTGAGACATAAATAGAGAGAAATGAAAAGTAGTTTAAAATCAATACCATGTCTCGCACATGGTATTTTCCAAAGTGAGACGTGTTGGTCATTTGATAAATTGTCTTGTTTCAAAATTTAAAATAATAATTAAAAATAATTAAGAGTAATTAAAAATTATTTAAAATAATAAAAAATAACATAAATTTAAAAATTTCGCTAAGTGATCAAATTAAGCTTAAAATATTCATTATAGTATACTAATTCACTATTTAACACATTAATAACATCTAATTAAATTTTGGGGTGTTACATACCACTTGTCTGTTGCCATCCTCACATCACTAGGTGTAAGGAGATTTTAAATCTCTAGTGGAGCCATCCCATTATTAGTTTAGACAATTTCACGAATATCTGGACAACACTTCAACCAAGATTTTAATTTGTCTTGGCTTAGTGAGGGCATCCCAAATCATGCCACGATGATATCTGACAACGGTGTTGTAGCTCTACCGATTGCACGGTATTCTTAGTATTGATTTCACCCTCTTGCACTAACATTGTGGATAAGTAGTAGAAAGAATGTTACAAAATAATGAGAATAGGCAATTGAAAAATAGAATAAGAATGCATAGATTTACATGGGAAATCTTAGATGGAAAAAAACTACGGACAGACTAGAAGAAAATCTACTATTGTCACACCCCGTAGTGCGAGAGGTGACGTGGTAGATTAATTAAGTTAATTAATTAGAAATTTAATTAAATCATGGGTTTAAGAATTAAGGAATTTATTTATAAAAATGTGAAAATTTTAAAACCTTTTATTTAAAGCGAACAATATTAATATTCGAACAAATAACGATAACAAAATAAGCAATAAGGAAATAATAAAAATGATAAAAATATAAGGTGAGGTGAGAATGGGTCCCACTGACCCACATCTTATACACACACATAGTACTAACAATATTAGTTTACAACCACAGTCCAAAATAAAAGAGAAAGTTAAGATTATACATGCCTTCAATTATTTGTACTACAACCTACCCAAATCTTCTACTGATCGCGAGTCCGGTCAACAAACTCTTCTCCGATCTTAAGCTAATATTCACCTAAGGGGAAAGATTTTAAAACTAATAAAAAGTGAACGAAGGGCTCAATAGGACTATAATTTGAAAATATTTAATTTTAAAAGAAATTTCATTTTTCAAATCAATATGTAGAAAACGTACTAGAACAAATAAATAAATAGATGAAAATTTAATAAAAGCTTTCCTTACCAAAACAGTTTAAATAGGTCGACCATAAAAAATACCATTTTCTTTTCTTGGGCAAACCATATGTATTTCACCACCATAGTGGCCCGGTTGGGTTTCGGGACCTGCCCTCAAGGTCACGCACTATACGACCCGATCTTTGATATGGCATCATGCCCTTAAATATAATTATGTATATATATATCTTTCTATGATTATTAAATCTCTTTTTATCAAATATAATCATTTACATTTATTATGAGGTTTATTATGAAAAATAAACTCGATTCTATCAATTATGAAATCAGTCAATAAAAATATATTTTCAACCAATCATTTGAAAACTTTTGTTAAAAATTCCTTTCAGGCTAAAACATTTAAAACTAGCTACCAAGGAAGGGGTAGAAGTCCTACCTCAATATTCGTGTCTATGTCCCATACCGTAATCCTGGTCCGCTATACGTTAGTTCCATGGATCCATGCACAACCTCAAATCCAAGCTTCAAATCGTGTTTTTGGTCACTAAATCTTGTTCCTGAGCCTTCAATCCACTAACTTGAAGCTTGAAATTGATTTTTTTTCAAAAATTTTGGGAGAGAAAGAGAAAGAGAGTGAGAAACTGAGAGCGAGAGAGAGAATAAGAGAGAGACAGGCTTGAGAGTGAGGAAAAGGAAAAGGAGAGATTTTATAAAGAAAAGTGGAAGGCAATTTTCAAACAATACCACGTCCCGTATGTGGTTTTTCCAAAGTGGGATGTGCTGATCATTTGAAAAATTTTGTTTCAAAAGTTCAAAATAACAATTAAAATAATGAAGAATAATTAAAAATCATTAAAATTATCGAAAACAACTCAAATCTAAAAACTTACAAAATGACCAAATTAAGGTTAAAATATTCATTGCGGCACACTAATTCACCATTTAATATTCTAATAACACTTAATTAATTTCAGGATGTTACAACTCTCCACCCCTAAAAGAAATTTCATTCTTGAAATTTACAAATCAATTCAAAAATAGAACAAATGCGGATACAACTCCCGCATACTTGACTCTAATTCCCAAGTGGCTTCATCAATCCCATGATGCTACCACACGACCTTAACTAATGGAATCTCACGACGGCGTAAGCTAATCACTTTATGGTCGATAATCTGGATCGACACTTCCTCATATGTCGTGTCTTCCTGAATCTATACGACTTGGAATGAAACGATCTTATCCTACTCAGGTGGACACTTTCGAAGCATTAACACGTGAAATACATCATGAACATGCGAAAGTTTTGAAGGAAGGTTGAGTCGTTAAGCAACCACACCAACACGTTGGGTAATCTCGAATGGTCCAACATATCTTGGCGTGAGTTTTCCTTTTACTTCAAATCGCAAAATGCCTTTGCGAGGTGATACCTTCAAGAGAACAAAGTCTCCTATCTCAAATTTCAAGGGTCGACGTCATCTATCCACATAACTCTTCTGTCAACTCTGAGCTGCTTTCAGTCGATCTCGAATCATAGTAACCTTCTCATTACTATTGCGAATCTCATTTGGCCCAAGAATAACTCTATCTTTTGGTTCGGCCCAACACACTGGTGACCGACATGGGCGTCCATATAGTGCTTCAAACAGTGCCATGCCAATACTCGATTGATAGTTGTTGTTGTATACAAACTCCGCCATATGCAAGTACTTCTTCCAGTTTCTACCAAAGTCTAATGCATAAGCACGCAACATGTCTTTAAGAATCTGAATGACCCACTCAGATTGCCCATAGGTCTGAGGATGAAACATGTGCTGAAGTTCAAATCTATACCTAAAGCCTCCTAAAAGCTCCTCTAGTACTTGGCATTAAACCTAGTGTCTCTATCTGATGTGATGGACAAAGAAACTCCATGCAATCTTATTATGTTTTGCAAATACAATTCCTCTAGAATCCTCCTCGAACATGTCGACCTAAATGGAATGAAATGAGCTGACTTTGTCAAACTGTCGACCACGACCCAAATCGCATCGTGTCGCTGCTCTATCCTTGACAATCCAGTAAGAAAATCTATTGTCACGTGCTCCCATTTCCACCTTGGAATAGGAAGCAGTTGAAGTTGACTTGTTGGCTTCTGATGCTCGGCTGTCACCTGAAGACATGTCGTACACTTGGTCACGTATTCTCAGATATCCTTCTTCATGCCTTTCCACAAATATTGCCTCTTTAGATCACGATACATCTTCATACTCCCTGGGTGAATAGCGAATTGAGACTTGCAGGCTTCATCCATTACTGTCTTCGTCAATTTTGTGATTGCTGGAACTGCTAGACGCTTCCTGAAATACAACGATGCATGTATCCTCCATTCTTCAAATTGCTCTCCATTCTGAATCTGCTTCCAGATTCCCTAAAGATGCTAGTCTTGCCACTAATTTTGCTTCACCATTTGAACAAGAGCTGGGGTCGTCTCTATGTGGTACACCGAAATGCGATCGTAGTCTTCGCAATACTGTAGCCTGTATTTACTCACTGTTGCTTCTCTTTTCCAATCTTCAAGAGCCAAACATGCAAGTATCCTTGAAGACTTCTGATCGAGTGCATCCACGACTACATTAGCTTTTTCAGGATGGTACTGCAGCGTGAAATCATAATCCTCCATGTATTCCATCCACCTTCGCTGCCTCAAGTTCAAATCCCTCTGAGTAAACAGATACTTTAAACTCTTATGGTCAAAGAAAACCTGAAATGTCGCCCCATACAAATAACATCTCTAGAACTTCAGCGCATGAATTACCACTGTGAGCTATAAGTCATGAGTAGGGTAGTTCCACTCGTGAGGTCGTAGCTGTCTCGATCCGTACACTACCACGTGTCCTTGCTGCATCAATATGCACCCAAGTCCACGTCCTGACACTCTGTGTAAACTTCGTACAGCTCATCACTACTTGGAATGATCAATACTAGAGCTGAGGTCAACCGATTCTTTAACTCTTGAACAGCGAGCTCACATTCTTCATCCCACTTGAACCTGACATTCTTCCTAATCAATCTTGTCAACGGTGCTGCTATCTTCAAGAAATCCTTTACAAATTTTTCGTAATATCTTGCAAGTCCTAAGAAGCTACGAATCTCTGCCACATTCCTTGGTTGTTCCCATTCCACTATGGCTTCTATCTTTGATGGATCCACTAAGATACCATGCTCGGAGATGACATGACCCAGAAATTTGACTTCTGTCAACCAGAACTCACACTTTTCCTTTTTGGCATACAATTGATGCTCCCGCAGAGTCCGAAGCACGATTCTAAGATGTTGTTCATGCTCCTCCCAAGTCGTAGAACAAACCAAGATGTCGTCAATAAGCACAATTACGAACTAGTCCAAATAAGGCTTGAATATCCTATTCATGAGGTCCATGAAAGTTGCCGGAGCATTCGTCAATCCAAATGGCATCACCAAGAACTCAAAGTGTCCATACAGGGTCTTGAAAGCTGTCTTAAGAATGTCTTCTTCCTTAATCCTGAGTTGATGATACCTTGACCTCAAGTCTATCTTCGAGAAGTACCACGAACCTTCAAACTGATCAAACAATTCATCAATCCTAGGCAGAGGATGCTTATTCTTCACTGTGACCCGATTCAGCTGTCGATAATCTATGTATAACCTAAGGGTTCCATCATGCTTCTTTGCAAACAAAACCGATGCTCCCCACAGTGATGTACTATTTCAGATGTATCCCTTATCAGCAAGCTCCTGAAGCTGCTTTCTGAGTTCTTTCATTTCTAATAGCACCATCCGATAAGGTGCTACGAAAATCGATGCTGTTCTTGGAAGCAATTCAATAGCAAATTTGATCTCTTGATACGGTGATAATCTTGGTAGCTCATCGGGGAAGACATCTTCGAATTCATCTACCATTGGAACTACTACGTTTCTTCTCAAGGCGCTAGACTCTCCTTCTAGGTTTATGAAGAAAGCATAGCAAGCTGCATTCTTCTACCCTCTGAGACACGTCCTTACAAGATGCTCACTCATCAATCGATCACCACCTCCCTGGCAAGTGATCGCTGTCCCCTTATCTAACACTAGGGTTACTTTCTTAAGTTGGCAATCTACGACTGCACTGTATCTAGATAGCCAATCCATTCCCAAGATTACATCATATGAACTCATGGGGATCACAATCAAATCACTTTTCAAAATCTCATCCCCAATCTTTATCTCACTACAACAAATTTGAGATTATACGACCTTTATTTAATGACTGTTTCTCAAAAACCATTGTGATAAGGAAAAAAAAAAGTAGCAAGTTATACCTGCAAAGACAAAAACTATCGTGGTATTGGCGGGAGCTACCACGATGGTTTTTATAAAAACCATCATGAAAGGTGCAAGGCCTTCCACGACAGCTTATGTAAAAACCGTCGTGGAAGGCCTTTCACGACGGTTTTTAGTAAAAACAGTCGTGAAATGTTGTACATGTTTGAAATTTTTAGTAGTCGCCAAAATTTAATCTTTCATGAAGGTTAAATTTGGGTGGGAAACTAAAATTTTCAAACCTCGAGGCCTTCCAGGGCAGTTTTTAGTAAAAACCATCGTGGTCCACGATGGTTTTTACTAAAAACCATCGTGGAAGGCTTCCACGACGGTTTTTACTAAAAACCATTGTGGAAGGCTTCCACGAAGATTTTTGTAAAAACCATCGTGGAAGGTCTTTCATGACGGTTTTTACTAAAAACTGTCGTGAAAGTAAGGCTTCAGACGGTTTTTACTAAAAACTGTCGTGAAATGTTCTACATGTTTGAAATTTTTAGTAGTTGCCAAAAAAAATCTTTCACGAAGGTTAAATTTAGGTAGGATACTAAAAAATTCAAACCTCGGGACTTTTCACGATGGTTTTTATAAAAACCGTCATAGAAGGTCCGAGGTTTGAAATTTTTAGTATTCTGCCCAATTTAACCTTTCACGAGGGTTTTTATAAAAACCGTCGTGGAAGGTTTTGCATATTTGAAATTTTTAGTAGCCCGCCAAAAATTAATCTTTCACGAAGGTTAAATTTGGGCAGGATACTAAAAATTTTAAACCTTGGGATCTTCCACGACGGTTTTTACAAAAACCATCGTGAAAGGTACCACAGCTTCCACGACGGTTTTTTAGTAAAAACCGTCGTGAAATGTCTCGCATGTTTGAAATTTTTAGTATCCCTCCAATATTTAATCCCATGCCAACGATATGGCTTTTCTTATTTATTCAAAATTTCTGTAACTCAAAACCCACTAACTCTCAAACCCCTTTCTCTCTCTAACTCGTCTCCCACGACCTAGCCACCGACGAACCCAACCCCCACGGCATTCCACCGACTTTGACATTCCTCTATCACTCTCTCCATGACCTACCAAACAAACTTGATGCCATTCGCCACCGTTCATCCTCATCCCTTGACATTCTACTGACTCCACCATAGTTCGACTCATCCTTTGTCGTTCCACCAACTCCATCGCCTTTGGTAAATTTCAAACCATTACTTTTAGTTTTAGTATTATTGTTAGTTTTAAACTTAGCATTATTTGGTTATTTTAATGTTATTTACCTTTAGTTTTAGTTTTAATATTAGTTATATTAATTTGTTTTTTGCCATTTAGTATGTGTTACTTGTATTTGGTGTTTGAAAGAACTTTGAACAACATTTAGCATTTTGGTCTGAGAATAGGTTACTTTTTTTGTGTTTGTAATGCCAAAGTATTATTGTGATACCCACCACATATTTGGAGATTTTTTTTTAGGGGAATACAAATTTTTCATGACGGTCCACATGTTTGGAGATTTTTTTTAGGGAAATGCCAATTTTTTACGATGGTTTTTTAAAAAACCGTCATGAAAAATTGGCATTCCACGACGGTTACCGTCATGGAATGCCAATTTTTCACGACGGTTTATCAAAAAACTATCGTAAAAAATTACTACATTACAACCCCTTCCCGCACCAATTTTTATATTATACGACAGTAAAAAACCATCGTGAAAACTCCATGTCGTACCACGATTGAAGTTTTCACGACGGTTTTTTAACCGTTGTAAAATTTTTCCATGACGGTTGGTACGACTGAAGTTTTCACGATGGTTTTTTAACCGTCGTAAAATTTTTCCATGACGGTTATAAACCGTCATGAAATCCACAATTTGTAGTAGTGTCTTACAAGCTTTACAAACACTATTCACACTCACCAGCCTCAAGGGTAAAGCTATCACTATGGGTTCATTAAACTCTTCTATTTCTAATCCCAAGGCATATACAAAAGAGCTCGAAATGAGAGAATGAGTGGCACTAGTGTCAAATAACACGTGTGCTAAGGGCTGAAAAACCATGATCATACCATCGACAATCGCGGTACTGGTCTAAACTTTGAACTCCCTGAAGTCATCATGTGAACCTGTACTGGAGCTTTTCCTTTTCCTCTACCACCACTACTAGATCTTGGGTTAGTTTGCCGATACTGCTGTAATGATGGCGACTGCACACTGGCTATACTTGATGCTCAATATTGAGGGACATTACATTGAAGGTTTTACTGTTGGTGTCCTTGTGCTTAATATAGCAGTTGCTGAGGAGAAAACTGATAGAACTGAAGCTGAAGGTACTACTCAGGCTGAGGTAGAGTCTGAGGCTAGTACTAACGACTAGCTCCTTCTCTGGTCTGAAATCCTAGGCGAGCACTCTTGATCGGACAATTTCTCGTGATGTGTCTCAGCTACTGGCAATAGTGACAATGGAAGTTGTAGGGGTTGCTACACCCGCTGCTAGACGAATTATTGCTGTCGCTATTCACGCCACCATGTTTGTTCTTTCCCGGAGTCGATCAACTACTGGTGCTCCTCCTGCCACTCCTCTGTGTTCCTCTTGACATCTTGGGTCGATTCTCATAGTATTGCATGTAATCATTTTCCATTGATATTGCTGATGACACAAGCTCCCCAAAGTTTCTAAGTCGCAAGGCAACCACCAGTCATCGGATAGGGGCTTTGAGTCCTTCTTGAAACTTAATGCACTTCTCACATTTCAATGCCACTAAAAAGGGAGCAAACCTAGCCAATTCATTGAACTTCGCCTCATATTCCATAACTGACTTATCACCCTTCTACAACCTATAAAATTCTACCGCCTTTTGGTCCCTGTATCCCTACAGAAAGTACCGATCATATAATAGCTCCTCAAACCTATCCCAACTGATGTTACCATTGTTTTCCAGGCTCTTCACTTGCTTCCACAAAGTATTGGCACCACCTTCGAACTTGTATGCTGCAAATTCCATGCCATATTCCGCTGGCACACCAAGAGTATCCAGATGCTTCATGATCGAATCTAGCCAATATTCTGCCACCTACGGTTCGCCAGTTTCGTCGAAAGTTGATACAAACGCATGTCAAAATTCTTAAAGTATGTATGCCAATGACTAGCTTGAAATCATCCAGTCTTGCCCTTGCTACCATCTATCGGAATGCAGCAAACATAGCCCTCATCATACCCTCATCATTTTCGAACTCGATGTCAGCTGTCGAGCTTCGTTTAAGTGCCATTCTCTCACTTCAAAAACAAAATTTAGACTGTCAGTGGTATTTCATTGTCGTACTTGTGTGTGCACAATTCCCAAAATTCACAACCTTGAGCTCTGATACCATTCTATCATGCCCCGGAGCGCAGGAGGTGACATGATAGATTAATTAAGTTAATTAATTAAAAATTTAATTAAATCATGGGTTTAGGAATTAAGGAATTTATTTATAAAAATGTGAAAAATTTAAAACCTTTTATTTAAAGCGAGCAATATTAATATTCGAACAAATAACAATAACAAAATAAGCAATAAGGAAATAATAAAAATGATAAAAATATAAGGTGAGGCGACAATGGGTCCCATTGACCCACGTCTTATGCACACACATAGTACTGACAATATTAGTTTACAACCATAGTCCAAAATAAAAGAGAAAGTTAAGATTATACATGCCTTCAATTATTTTTACTACAACCTACCCAAATCTTCTACTGATCGGAAGTCCGGTCAACGGACTCTTCTCTGATCCTAAGCTGATATCCACCTAGGGGGAAAGATTTTAAAATAAATAAAAAGTGAGCGAAGGGCTCAATAGGACTATAATTTGAAAATATTTAATTTTAAAAGAAATTTCATTTTTCAAATCAATATGTAGAAAACATACTATTCAAATCAATATGTAGAAAACATACTAGAACAAATAAATAAATAGATGAAAATTTAATAAAAGGTTTCTTTACCAAAATAGTTTAAATAGGTTGACTAGAAAAAATACCATTTTTTTTCCTAGGTAAACCATATATATTTCACCACCATAGTAGCCTAGCTGGGGTTCGAGACCTCCTCCTAGGGTCGTGCATTACACGACCCGATCTCTGATACGGCATCATGCCCTTAAATATAATTATGTATATATATCTTTCTATGATTATTAAATCTCTTTTTACCAAATATAATCATTTACATTCATTATGAGGTTTATTATGAAAAATCACCTCAATTCTATCATTATGAAATCAGTCAATAAAAATATATTTTCAACCAATCATTTGAAAACTTTTGTTAAAAATTCCTTTCAGGCCAAAACATTTAAAAATAGCTACCAAGGAAGGGGTAGAAGTCCTACCTCAATACTCATGTCGGTGTCCCACACCGTAATCCTGGTCCGCTATACGTTAGCTCCGCGGATCCACGCACAACCTCGAATTCAAGCTTCGAATCATGTTTTTGGTCACTAAATCATGTTCCCGAGCCTTCAATCCACTAACCCGAAGCTTGAAATTGATTTTTGTTTCAAAAATTTTGGGAGAGAAAGAGAGAGAGAGTGAGAAACTGAGAGAGAGAGAGAGAATAAGAGAGAGATGGGAGAGAGAGTGAGGAAAAGGAAAGTGAGACAGAGATTTTATAAAGAAAAATGGAAGGCAGTTTTCAAACAATACCACGTCCTGCACGTGGTTTTTCCAAAGTGGGACGTGTTGGTCATTTGATAAGTTGTTTTGTTTCAAAAGTTCAAAATAACTATTAAAATAATTGAGAGTAATTAAAAATCATAAAATTATCGAAAACAACTTAAATCTGAAAACTTACAAAATGACCAAATTAAGTTTTAAATATTCATTGCAGCACACTAATTCGCCATTTAACATTATAATAACACTTAATTAATTTCGGGACGTTACAACTATATCAAAAGATTAGTACAAGAGGGGAGTGTTTTAAGCTTCTATATCAAAAACATAATCATGCAAACCCTAAAACTGTATATCATCACAATTATATATGCAAGAATAATTAACAAAATAGGTCCATACCACGGGGACCACAAACCCCCTAAAAATCTAATGATTATAGCTCTACTGTATATGTCTTACCGTGTGCTTTTTGGGTCAGACCAAATAGAATTCAGGTCACTATATTCTAACAAAGAAAGTGAGAGAGAGAGAGAGAGCACAAAGAAAATAGAGAAAGAATACTTGTGCTTTAGAGGAAGATATAGATAGAGGAAGAAGACGAGAAAATAATGAGAGGAGAGAGAGAAAGCAAAAAACATATGCGTCGTTCTAGTAGTTTGTAAAGACATTTAAAACGTCACAATAATCTATACACGTAGAATTGGCGGCAATCTGCCCAATTTCTCAAACTTGAACTACTTACAGGATGTAGGATGCATAACAGACCTAGACTACAGCTCTCTGTTTTTCGTTTTGGGCCTACCTCAAAAAATAGGACGACTAGTTTATTTATTTATTTAAAGAGAACGACTAATTGTCTTCAAATTTTAACTATTCTCAACGTTGTTTTAATATTCAAGTTCCCGAGTCGACGAAGTAACACCAATTTTCTACACATAGTAAATAAAAATAAAAATACTAAGTATACATGTGGAAGCATATCTAACCAATTGTAGATTCGTTCCACACAATTTACAACGTCTTAGAATTCGTCAAGGGCAGCCTCGTGATACTATATGAACATGATTGTAGTCTTGTCCCGTATTGGTCATCGTGTGTGGTTATTACCAAAGTAAAATTCAAACAACTCAAAAAATTTTACAACTCAGGAATCTGATGGAAAGCGAGAAAGAGAAAACAAAGAAAGAGAGCATTTCTAGTGATTTCACGTAACATCAATTTTGCCTTAGTTGTCTAAATATTTATAAACACATAACTGACCATAGGAAAAAGTTCCAGACATGGAAAATATCACCTTGATTAGTTAGTTGAGAGTATATAAGTTCTCAATTCACTCAATGACCAGTCATATATTTAGAAATATCTTGTAATATTTTCAAATTTTTCTTTTTTCTCTTTATATTTCTTAACAAAATTATGCATGTAATATGGATAAAACAAACAAGCAACAATTGAAAAATTACAAATGAGAAAAACAAGTACAACAAAACCCTTCAATTAAATCAAAGCAAAAATTTGATGAAAAAGCAGTTGAGGTATGTTTGGCTCATGCTTCCTTAAAACAGATTCATCCCCTCTGGTTGTGCCTGAGTATTTGACGGATGTCTGTTTCCTAGGATACAACGACAAACAACAATGGTTTATGCACGATCGAGCACTGCCTTCGGTGAACTTGAAAAACGTCTTCCTCTATCATTAAAGAGCCGACTATACTTCTAGACAAAGCTTCGAAAACAAAGAAAAATTTGTGACTTTGTGTGTGCAATATCCGTGTATCTATTTGGGTGTTTGTCAAACATGTGGAGGAGAGCTTTATGTATAGGCTTAAGAGAATGGAAGTTACAATCCAAATTATAATGAGCCTTTATTCAGATTTTATGAGCATAATGGCACTAGTTGTAACCCTCCATTTTTTATGATAATGGTGCTTATAATCTCCCATCAAACCATCGGTTGTAACCCTCCATTTCTAATGATAATGATGCTCATAATCTCCTATTAAGCCATGTATTAAAAGTAAGAATTTCAATAGCTACAACTGTTGTCTTTCTTAAACAATTTTTGGATTTTGAATGTTGGTACAAAAAAATTTTGCAAAACGTAGCCCGTGCAAGGCAAGCTAAATTAACCCGACATTCGGGTCATCCACATTGTGCATGCGCACATTGGGTCCCTAACCCACCTGGGTCATGATTTGCACCCCTTGTGCGTGAGAGAGCCTCTTAGGTATAACATCTTACTCAAGTACAAAAGAGCAACCACTTAAAAACTATATCAAGCTTTAATGCCTTGGGACTTTATATTTAGGCTTCTTCCAATAAAATCTAAATATCAATGGGCACACTCTGAGCATCAACTTGTCATTCACTTGATTACCATTTTGAGCATATAAATATATAATTTGATCTCCTTGCGATGGAGAATGCAAATTTGCCAAGACCTATGAAGTGGGTCCCCTTAAAAATTAGGCCTCAAAATAGCTCCTCAAAATGGTTGTTAACCATTTTTTTCAACAATCCCAACATGAATAAAATTGACTGACGACAAGGGAAAAGAAAGACACTACATGGTGATAAAGTTCTATGGTTAATACCTACATAGGATAAGTAGGCATTACCCCTTGAGCCTTCCCTCGTGAAAGTATGTTTACTTGACTCGCTGACTAGTAAATGCGATGTCCTTGAACTGTTCTGCCATTTGTCTAAACAATAATATACCTCACACTGATATTTTCTTGACATAGTTTTAGTTTTCATGGTTATGTTTATTTTGGCCATGAACATCTCCCTGATTCTACAAGAGTTTCTAAAGTATTGAGCCCTAGCAATTTTCCTTTGAAGTGGCCCCACTTCTCTCTCACATAGGTGATTCTTACTCTAAGAGTAACCCGCATTACTCCACTTAAATTCCTAACATATTCGGTGCATAAGAATCATTAAAAGCAAACTACTTAACCTTTCCTTACGGGTATCACTGTTTTTCTCAGTGGAATGGGTTAGGGTGACCCCACAATGATCCTACTTAATCTATTCAGTTTAGTTATCCCGTTGAACCTAAATCTTGGGATTTCCAGTCAACAATGTTGGGTTTCTACTGGTTCGACCTATTCTTTCATGGGCTTAAGTCCTATTCTGCTTGATGTTTTTTCAACTTGATCTCCATTCAATCCTTTGTTTAACAGATTCGTAATATTCTCTTTAGACCTTACATAGTCTATTATCATGACTTCAGTTGAGATCAGCTATCTAATGGTATTATGTCGACGACGTGTATATCTTGACTAACCATTGAACATCACATTCTATGCCCTACCAATAGCAAATTGATTATCACAATGTATGCATATTGCAGGTACAAGTTTAGGCCTTTTTAGGATTATCCTCCTAGAAATGCCTTAGTCATTTAGTCTCTTCACCATTCTTATCCAAGGCTACAAACTCAGATTCCATAGTAGACTTGGTTATTATCATCTGCTCTGAGGATTTTCATGAAACTGCTGCACCTCCTAAAGTGAATACATATACACTTATAAGTTTAGAATCATGTATATCAGATATCCAACTTGTGCCAGAATACCCTTCAAGAACAATATGATCTCTCATATAGTATAGCCCATAATCACATGTATAATGTAAGTACCTAAGTACTCCAACAATCACTTTCCAATGGTCATCTCTTGAATTACTCATGAGTCTACTCAGACTACTCACAACGTAGGCAATATCTGGTCTTATATAGCTCATTAAGTACATTAAATTGCCTATCACTCTAGCATATTCCACCTAGGATATAATCTCTCCTCTATTTTTGGACAAATGTTGACTAATATCAATTAATGTTCTAGCCATGCCAGAGTCATTTTTATTAAATTTATCAAGTATCTTGTCCATATAATGTAACTGACTCAAGATGAGTCCATCACACAACCTTTGGATTTTGATTCCCAAAATCATATTGTAGGTCCCATGTCTTTCACATTGAACGTAGAGTTCAACATGTCTTTAGTAGATTTGATCATTCGATCATTGCTACCTATGATTAGCATGTCATCAACATACAAACAAAGAATGACATATCCATTGTCTATACTTTTGACATAAACACACTTGTCACACTTATTATTTTTGAAACCATTTAACATCAAGACATTATCAAATTTCTCATGCCATTGCTTTGGTGTTTGTTGAAGTCCATACAAAGACTTCACCAATATGCATACTTTCTTTTCTTGTCTTGGAGCAATACAAGTCTCAAATTGTTCCATATAAATTTCTTCTTCAAGATCTCCATTAAGAAAAGCAGTCTTTACATCTATCTAATGTACTTCAAGATTTTCCAATGCGACAATAGCCAAAATCATTCTACTGGAGGTTGTTCTCATCGTAGGAGAATAAGTATCAAAGTAATCAAGGCCTTCTTTTTGTCTATAACCTTTTATAACAAGTCTATTCTTATGCTTGTCAATTGTTCCATTCGTTTTCATTTTCTGTTTGAAAATCCATTTAAAACCTAGCGGTTTATGTCTTAGAGGAAGGTCCACTAATTACCAAGTATGATTCTGCATGATGGAATCAATTTTACTATTTATGGCTTCTTTCCATAAAGGACCCTCAGATAAGCTTACAGCTTCTTTAAAAGTTTGAGGTTCAACCTTTAGCATATAGGCCATAAAATCTGGTCCAAATGACTTTTCTATCCTTGCCTTTTTCCTTCGTCTAGGCTTCTCCTTTTTTTTTTTTTTAGTTTCAACTTCTTGGTCTTGATCTTGACTATTCTCTTCAATAGTCTCAACGTTCATTTTGACAAACTTAGATCATCCCCTTTGGATTTACAAGGAAATACATGTTCAAAAAATGATGCATCCCCAGATTCTATTATTGCGTTCTTGTAAATCTCAGGGTTTTAGATTCATACACAAGGAACCGATATGCATTATTGTTGTGGACATAACCAATGAAGATGCAATCAACCGTTTTAGGACCTATTCTCATCTTCTTTCATGTAGGTACCATCACTACAAGAAAATATTGATTACACGACATTTATTTCACGACCGTTTCACAAAAACCGTCGTGTAAAGGGCAAAAATGCGCGGCAAGTTACGCCCGTGAAAACGAAGACCGTCGTGGTAAGGTGTGAAGATACCACGACGGTTTTCTGAAAAACCGTTGTGGAAGATTAGGGCTAACATGACGGTTTTCTTTAAAAACCGTTGTGGTAGATACAAGTTACCACGACGGTTTTTTCCAAAAACCGTCGTGGTAGCCCTAATCTTCCACGACGGTTTTCTCCAAAAACCGTCGTGGTAGCTTACTTAAAAGCCCCCCCACCCTCGCCTTTCAAACAGTACATTTCAGAAACATACTTTACAAAAACAAACACAG
>CAMOHE010038373.1:0-39991 GCA_946598075.1 Artocarpus hirsutus | reverse complement strand
TATATTCAGTTGTCTAAATTTCAATACAAGAACTCAAATGACCAAGATACGTATCTTCTTTCAGTCAAGAGTTAATTTTGATAACTTAAATTACCAAAATTTCCCTTAAAACGTAGAAGGAAAATCGGAAAAAAAAAAAGGCTCATTTAAAAAGCACAGTTTAAGAACCTAAAAAATTTGGGGAAAAGAAGAATGATTTCAGAGATTTATCCCTATGACGACTCGCATCTGCTGCACCCCTCCAAGGAGCTACCAACATCGTCCACTGCGCCATCCCAAAGTGCGATCGCGTGTACCTCTCTTTGATAGCTCCTGACACCAATGCTCTCCAATCCACTCCCACCCTATGGTGGAGCAACATTCTTAATCCCACTATTATTTTAGAATTTTAATTTTTACACTTACTTTTTGCGTAAATTTTTAGTTGTGCCCCCACATGGTAAGAAAATAATAACCATGTTCAATAACTGAAATATACAATTATGTTCTTCTTTAATAAAGAATTCTCTCTAAATTCTTTAGTGTCCCCACTAAGAATATTTGTTGGCTCGCTACTACCTGAAATGATGATCTTGTGCCTCTACAATAGAGAACACACTTGCAACCCCGCCCCCCACACCTCACGCCGGCGACAAGCTCACAATGCCAACTCTACCAAACAAAGATCTTGCACCTCTACTAGGAGATGATTTTGCACTTTTTGCGAAGATGACAATCTTATGTCTTCTCACCGAAAGTCTCACAACTTTTGCCACCCATGGTCGAGGATGGACAGTCACTCCCTTAAACTTCTTTTTTTCTTTTAAGAACATAAAATTTAACAAGTGTCTTTTCACCCCATAACTCACCCCAACACCCACAGACACACATCCCTCTTAAAAATATATTTCGCCTTTCTAAAAGAGTACTTTTTTATATTTGCGGCACCTCGTCAATTCAGTCATGCTTTCTCCCTCTAACTTTTTTTTTTTTTGGCTCCCTCCTTGCTTGCCTTTTTCGCATGTGATAAGATCCGGCTATTCCTCGGCTACAAATGAGTAGATTCAGGCTTCTATTGCTACCTGTGACCACATATAGACAAGTCCAGCAAGCACAATGATTGGAAGGCCTAGCAACCTTTGTTTTTTTATTGGTCATCCAGTTTGATAATGACCTATTTTTCTTCTTTTATTAGTGAAAATCACCTGAATTTGAAATAAATCAATTGTAGATTTCATTGATCCTTGCGATAGAAATGCATGGCAATAGCTGAAGGAATGGGATTTTGGTCACACTGCGATTGGCGAGGATTAGGTTTTTTTGTAAATGATTTTTTAATTTTCTTCTTGTATTTAAGAATATTTTTAGCATTTTAAGGTCATACTCCAGCATTAGTTGAAAGTGTTAATATGTGTAGAGCCTAATTATTAACCTGATACATATTGTCCCTGCACAGAGTTTGTACACGGATCGACCTCACGGTAAGGTCGACATGGGGGCTGGAAAGGGGTGGTAAACCCCCCTCCCGAGGGTTGCAGGGGCGGATCCCTCTGGGCAAAAGTTTTATATTTAAGTTTATTTTACATAAAGATATTTTGGGTTTTTTACATATGCATTTTGGCTGCCCTAATTTTGCTTATATTGGGCGGCCATTCTTGGGAGAGCAATTACAAGAGAGAGATAGCGAGATAAAAAAATTTGCAAGAGCATGATATTGTAATTTTCTTTATAATCTTTGGTTTCATCGTAGTGAAAACCTGCAGCGGCGGCATGTGGACGTGGTCTCACATTGAAAATAAACCACTATAAATACTGTGTGTGTTCTTTGTGTTTTATTTATACCAATTATTATTGCTTTTGGTAATTAGAACTAGGGCTTTTATCCTAACAGAAAGAATATGTAGATTTGTGTTTTAGATGTAATCTAATAGTATACATTTGATTAGATTAAAAATTTGAGTTACACTTTACGAATAACTGTAACTATAGAGTATAAAAAGATTGATAACCGAAATAATTATTTGCAACTTCAAGATAGTCAAAAGAACTGTTAAAGGGCACCAATAGTATTGAATATTACATCCTAATAGAAAGTGGGTTTCATAACATGAGTCCCATAAATTTTTCTATTTCTAGGGACCCCACCTCCTTATGTAATTTTTCCTCTTTGTGGCTTTTTAAACAAAAATCAAAGGAAGCTTTTTTTCTTTTGCTCTGATGATAAAAAAAAAATGATACTAAGGTTTTTCCAAATGTAAGTTCTTATTGATAGTGCATATTTTTTAGCCATCTAACACAAAAATTTTCAAAAAAATTAACAGTTTTTCTATAAAATATAACCAAAAAATACTTAACTATAAAGAAAAATCAAAATATGAATCCAAACAAAAAAACTTAATTTTAAAGAAACAAATCTGTAATGATTTTAAAAGTGCTCTTCTTCTAGACGTTACGATTAGTGATACGACAAACATAAAGAAGAAGCTTTGTCAGTGACGGCATGCATGGTCATCGGGTTTTTGTAGGTTGTGATGGATAGGGTTTAGAGAGCCGATGAGTGTGGAAAAGGCTAATGGAGTTTTGAGATAAAAACTATAAGGTTTGGAAGGGAAGGGAATTAAAGAGGAAGATTGTTGGGAGGGGAGGAAGAGAGAGTTGGAACTACAAAGCAAGGGGAGGGAAAATTTGAGAGAAAGTTCACTTGTAGAAATTTCATGTACCACGATAGTTAAAAACCATCGTATAAAGTTACCACGGAGGCTAAAAAACTGTCTTGGAATCCTCCATCATAGTAACTAGCAGAAGTTCCATGACAGTTTTTTTTACAATCATGTAAACCGGTTTTTTTTTTTTTTTTTTATGGTTTGGGGTTTGGGCGCAAACTTTACATAGTAGTTTTTTGAAAAGACTGTCATTAAAAGTTACATATAACAACAGGTTCTTTGAAACACTGTCGTGTATTGTTAGTTGTATCACGACAGTTTTCTATAAAAACCGTTGTAGTATATTTAGTTTTTTTAAAATAGTTTAAAAGATTAGATTTCCTACTAGTGGCCAATCTTGTGATCTCCATTAAAGGCCCAAAAAATGAAAACAAGACACTAAAGTTAGATTATAATCACGTTAGTCACTATATGTATCCAACAAAATTGTTTTGATAAGAAACCATTCTATTCTAACTATTTCTATATCATTATTTACATTATATTTCCTTTGTATTATTGAATCTATTTTGTTACTATCAAAAATTATGTCCCGCATGTAGCATAAAACGAAGAATCCACATTCAATGTTGCCACTATGTCGCAAACACTTGATACTCTTGAAAATGATTAAGCCTTTAAGATGCGTTTTTACACCTTGTCTAACCATTTGAAGCTTTCACAGATAGAGTGCCCTAATGAATGTCAAAATGTAAAAGATTAATAACATAAAGTGAGCATAATAATTTTTAAATCATCCTTTAAATTGTTTAAGAAATTATACTTACGGAGAAATTATACATAAACCATAACTAATTATCATAAGTAATACTAATTCATACATACACTAAGTAACAAAAAACTATAACTAATATACATAAAGTTACAGAATTAATTAAAATTCTAAGTAACAAAACTAAAGCAAGAAAAATTATACACTAAATAACATAAACTATAATTATTGAACATAAGTAAAACAAATTCATACATACATTAAGTAACGAAAAAAACTAAAACTATAATATACTAAGTTACAAAACTAATAAAAAACTAATACTAATTAACAAATCTAAGTAACAAAACTAATTCACGCTAATGCTTCATTTGATAAGAAGGAAAAAAATAAGAAGGAAGAGAAAACTATAAAGGAAAGAAAACTATAAGGAAATGAAAGATTTTGATTTTCCCTTTACTTATTTGGTATGTAAAGATATAAAGAAAATAATTTTATTTTCTCCTGTTTGGTATTGTAAAAAAAACCAAAGGAATGAAAAAACTACGATTAATATAATTACCATTTTGCTTAAATATTATTTAGCTATTTCTCTAATTTCGTGCCCAAATTTTTTGTTGGAATTTTGACAGAAAAGGAGGACAAATTGGTAACTTTATTTTTTTTACATTGTTGTTAAACTTTTCCCTCATAAAATCCATGCATACTTGGATCATGCCATTTCTTACACCTATTTTTCCTTTCCATTCTAATTTCTTTTCTACCAAATACCTCATCATGTCAATTTTCATCCCAAAATCCTTCCAATGTTTTCTTTCCATCTACTTTTCACTCATACCAATCAGAGCATAAGTGACAAAAGAATTAAAACTAATATTATACTAAATTACAAGACTAATTAACAATACTAAGTTATAAAGTGTTGGATTTAATCTTTTCCCTCAATCAACTCAATAATAATAATAATCAATTAACTCAATCATATTTAATCAATAAAATCAAAGAAGGGGCGAAGTGTTAGAAAACTTACTTGCAGATGGGTCGTTGAGGAGTGGAGAGGCGATGGCGTAACAGGTTGAGGCAGAGTAGAGAGACGACAACATGACTGGTTAAGGTAGAGCAGAAAGGCGACACAAGCAGCAGAGCTCCTAGGTTGAAATCACTTGTGCGGATGAAATTGAAATGGGAAGTGAAATGGGGATTTTGGGAGAGTGGGATTTTAGGGTGTCGTAAAATGGGGATATTGGGTTTTTGAAGTGAAATGGGATAGTTAGAGAGATAGCGAGAAAGTTTAGAGAGATAGAGAAAGAAACTCGAGAAAGAGATAGAGCTTGATTCGAAACGACGACTGTGAGGGCTGGATTGGCATTTTAGGGGAGAATTTCACTTTACACAATGGTTTTTTGAAAAAACCGTCATGGTAAAGGCAACAAAAATGACAACATTTTAGTAATGCTTTGCACAACATTTTTACAAAAAAAAAAATCCCATAATGGTACATATTAATTTATGTAGTGGTTTTAGAGTTTGTAAGCTACAGAGAGTGAGATGAAAGAGAATCCTTTAAATTACAGAGGAATTAGAGAGAAAATTTGAAACTTTTTAAAAAAAGATAAGTGGGAAAAAATCCACGTATTTTTATTTTTGATTTTTTTTTTTAACTTTAGACAATAGTTTGATGGTTTACTAAAAACCGTTGTCTAATATAGAATATTAGAGAATAGTTTTTAAGGACGATTATCGAATATAATCACATTACACACAATATTTTCCGACGTGTGCATGCGAATTTTTTTAACGTTTGTGCCTTTTTTTTGTACATTGGATGTCGTTTTTTCATAAAACATCATTACATAGATATATTATAATCTCCAATTTGTAAAAGCAATGGGTGAATCTTAGGAAAAAGTAAATGTTACTCTTTTACCCTCTCCTAATTGTTTTTCTTCCCACTTGAAATAATTGCACATATATAATATGTCATAGATCATATCTTAGATCTCTTCTAGTCTCTTCCATAGAACATTTTTGTCCCAATATTCTCTTAATTTTTTAAATGGCACAAAATCTTACACATGGTTCGCGTCAATTTGTTATCAGTAAAACTAAAAGGAAAAAATTATATAATTACAGCCTCATTGACTCTGCACCCACATTTTAAGTGGGGTTTAGGTGTATAAGACTAGAAGTCATCCAGCCCTTGGCCTTATAAAGTTCTATATAGGTTTATAAGTTTCTCACGTAAGATTATAGTTATCACTATACTTTATATTTGAACTTGAACAATTCCAGCCTTTTCAATTTTAATAACTTGTCAACACGTAATGTAATTCTCAACTAGTGTTTTTAGATATTTGCAGGAGCACTATAAAATTTATAACCTTCAAACTAATGGGGATAAAAGTATTGGTTTTGGAAAACATTTTTTACAAAATATAACAGAAACGTGATAATGATATGGATCATGTATTAACAAAAATTTTCTCAAAACTTTTGTAAAATGCTATGGATTGTATTAATTTTGCACATAAATAAATATATAAATACTTTGTTTACCGATAGAGAGACAAAGATGAACCGGAATAAAGATTGCAAAAGACGTTATATATTTATTAAACCAATGTCTTTCTTGTCTAATCTTTCGCACCGTATAGACGAACGAGTAGGCGTAGAAGGAATATGGTTTCTAAAGGTTTACTCAACTTATTTAAGTCACTAGTAAATCTCAACATATGAACGATACGGGTCACGGGATGATGAACTTTTCTTTGCTCTCTTTTTTTTCTCTATGTTACACGCCTACTAGAGGATATTTTGGTAGAATACTCTCAGTTTTTCTAAGACTCACAAATGAGTCCTCAATAAATAGAGGAGGTCTCTATTTACAGAGAATAAGGGAGCTAATAAATATTGAAAAATCTCTTTATTTTAATTTAATATCAAATATTTAACTAAAATAAAAGACACAAGTTTCTCATTTCAGCACTGTCATAAGCGCCACATACATAGATATTCTATCTGTGTGTGGCGCCAATTTAAGGAGAAGGAGGAATGAGAATCTACCTATTACTGAATCTCATTTGTCTCCATATTAAAACTTTCATATTTGAATTAAATCATATTTAGTCAAAATTAGAAATACTAAATATAGAAACTTTATAAACAAGCTTTGATGTTCACAAAAGAACTATCATTTTTTATGATATAGGAGCCATGCATAGTGGGGCACTCCGATTGTGTACGCAACCCATAATGGGACCCACCAACTATGTGACTTTCAAAATTAATTATTTTATTAAATAATATAATTATTTAATAAATATAAATTATTTCATAATTAATTTATTTTGAGTGTATTTGATTTAGTATTCCATAATTCTAAAACAATTATTTAAATCAATAATTTCACTTGTCCAAACAATGTTTACAAAGATGGCGCGGGACTAATGGACCCATAATTTCAAGTTCCAATAAAACCAATATATTAATTAAACTCTTCACTTAATATATTACTCTTTTATTAAGTCCAATGTAACTCCAGTAAATGCTTAGAATTACACTCCTAAAAATCATAGATATTTAATTACTCATTTTTTAGAGTCGTCCACTTGATATAGTCATTATATATAAGTCGATCTTTCATAAATAATTCATAACTAGAGTTAGGTAATATTCGTTTATCCTTGAGTGCTATTAATTTTTCTAATGAATAATAAATACATGAATTCAATAATGTATTGATCGCTCTTATTATTCAAGCCCCAAATAAATACCCAAGAGAATCATTTATTTGCTTATCATTAGAGAAGGAATGGATTCTATTTTGTAATATTAACATTCCCGACTACTTACTTCATCATGCCTCCAAGATACAAGAAATAAGATTTCATTCTCAAATCTGCACCGATTAAATCAAAAGACATAAATCTATAAATAAGAGTCTCTTAATAACTCATGAACAAGATCATCTTATATATGATCATCAGTCGATGTAATTAGAACTTGCTATATTTAACAAAAATTATTAGTTGTTTATATCTCATCATTTGTCGGTCCTACATAATCTCATTATTCACAATGCACTCATTTAATGACTCACTACATTAACGGTTTGGATAAGAGCATTCCATGCTTAATGGAAATGACCTCCACTAATGACGCTTAATTAAAAATTTTATACTTTAATTAAATAATTAATTATCATAATTATTTATATGTTATCGATCATTTTATGTGACACCCTAGCATTTCTAGTACATTAGAAATGCAATAACTTAATGATTAAGTTAAGCGAAAATATGTGTCACAAGAATTATAGTTTAATCCAATTTTTATGAAAAATTTCATAAAAGTCAAAAATGGGATTTTAAGGGAAAAAAATCATGCCATAACCTTAATAAAGAAGGAATGATATGGAAATAAGCTGAAAAGCTTAATTATTGCAAAATGTATTGCAATAAATGTTAAAACAAAAATACAATTTAAAAAAAAATATATTGTATAATAATATAAAAAATTATACAGTATTAAAATAATACAGTGTAAAAAAATACACTGTTAAAGTTAAGTATTATAGAAACTACACTGCAAAGGTAATACAGTGTAGAAACTAGACTGTTTAAGGTTAAGCAATGCAGAAATTAGATTGTTTAAGTTAAAGCAACATAATAATAATACTGTTTAGAGAATATGGATGAATAAGAAATGCTGTAGCAGTATAGAGAATATACCGACAATATAAGAAAAAAACTATTAATATAAATTTAGACTGTACAAAGTTAGATAATATTAGAATTACATTACGTGATGGATGAAAATAAGTATGGGAGGTTGTGGGACCTCATGAATTGTATAGAAAAGAATACCGACAGTACAAGAAAAAATACTGTCAGTATAAATGTATACTATATAAAATAAAAGGGACCCACCATGGGGACACCTTGATGGTTGAGATTAGGCCACCACACATCTTGATGTGGCCCAATCTCTTGAAACCAAACTAGCCCTAAGTCATGATTAAAGAGGTGAGTCATCATACAAGATAGACAATTACCAAAATACCCCTTGCTGTGGCCAATTAAAGGTTGCCAAGATTAGACAAACTTTAACCCCCTCAATTAATGCAAAATGGTGACTAATCTTGATGAGTCACCAAGTTGCCAAAGAAATCAAAGAATAAAAAGCAAAATGTGAAGAAAATTTTCTTCATTTTCTTCCATTCCTTCCTTAGCAAAACCGTCCCTCCCTAAGCATTTCTCTCTCAAATTTTGATAAAATTCAAAACTCAAAATCATGTTTAAAGCAAGTTCAAAGGGTTTGATTCAAGGCTTGGTGCTTTTGAAGGTAAAATCTCAAACTTTCTCTTATGGGTTTTAGTGATTTTCTTTAAGCTTTGGAAGGGTTTTGATGAGGTTTTGCCATGGTTTTTATGAAGAAGGCAAAACAAGGTTTTGAGGTTGGTAGAGGAGGATCAAAAAGCTTAATAAAGTTTAAGTAAATTTCTAAACTCATACTTGAACGTTTACGCTAAAATTATGCATACCAAGTATTTAATGAAATGTTTTGAGTTATGGTATGTAAATGGATATTATGGCATGATTGGTTTACGCTTTATATTGATGGTGGTAATGAAAGAAAGAAAGAAAGTAAGGGTTTTGTGGTTAGAAAGAGGAAATTGTCAAACTTTAAAAAGTTTAACTAGTTTCAAAGGAATAGGATTTTGAGGGCATAAAGGCCAAATTATGTTCCAAACATGGTATAGGAACTGCCAAAACAGTGAGGGAAACAACTTTTGTGAACAAATTTTTGTAAAATTCCAAAAGGATTAAATTGCAAAGTTTAGTAAAAATTTAACAGATTTAAAAATCAGCCAAAAAGTTCACCTTAACGATGGAATTTCAAGAAAGTTAAAACACAAAAGTTGTAGAATTCATCGAAACTGTTAAGACAGCGTAGACAATTTGTCAAAATTATATTTGGTTGAGGAGTTATGAATTTTGCAAAATTTTGGGCACAAAATTTCAAGAAATGAAAACGTTATGAAATGTATTAAATTCGACCATGGTGCTTTTGTAAGTTTTATTCCCTGTGAAAAACTAAATGTTTTGATACAAAGTGGTAGTTTTTGATCTTGAGGGCAAAAATGTAAAGATTTTTGTGTTTCCAGCCAAAACTATAAAATCATGTGAAAAATGGGGTTTCACCAAAGAATGTTAGGTTCCTGTACTGCAGTACGCAATGTGTAACCATAGATATTAATTTTTAAAGGATTTAAAGTTTAGTCAAGGAAAAGAATGAAAGAAAAACATTAAGGGCAAAAACGTAAAGATTTTCAAGTCTCGGGGTCAAAACTATAAAGTTTTGACAAAACAGATTTAATTGAATGGAAAACTATAGTCTTTGTTTTCCGTAATATTATGAGACATAAAGAAATGTATGATGTTTTTAAAACGGGTTTTGAAAGTTTTTTAAAGACCCATCAAGGGTAAAACGGTCATTTTGTAAAAATGCCAAAATAGACCCGAAATGCTCAAAATCAAAAACGCCCGTTAGCGGGAATTTTTCTATGATATGTAAGTAATGAAACGGTAAAGTTAAGTTGTGAGTTTCATAAAGTTACGAAAGTAACGAAAAACCCAGTAAGGGTTAAACGTCATTTTTAAGAAAATGGCTAATGGAGCTGAACACTCCAAATTAGCAAAACACCCTTAGACAAAAAATGTTTCGTAATATGTTAAGTAATGAAACCATCACATGAGACAAAAAATTTAATAAGGGATGTTCAAGTAAAAGAAAGGCAACCCGGTGGGTTACAAAGTTAAGTAAAGAAAAAGGTAACTCGATGGGTTACAAAGTTAGGTAAAAAGAGTGATAACTCAATGGGTTACAGAGTTAAGTAAAAGGTACGGTAACATGGTGGGTTATAAAGTTAAAAGCAATGGGGTACAAAATGAAGAGAAAGGTAAATGATAGGGCACCAAGTTAAGTTAAAAGGAAAGAACAGTTAATGTTTAAGTTTTATTATCAATCGAGTAAAATGATAAAAAAAAGTTAACTAATAAGTCAGGTGTAATATGATTAGGATACAGAGGCTGGCTAATGAAAGGAAAAGGAAGGAAATGGGAATGTTAGAGCTAAGTCTAGATAAGTTCAATTCTCACTTACAGCATGAAGTAAATGATTTTCAAATGCATTTTATATGTTTACAAATGTGTTTGCAAATGTTAAACAAGTTGTTTTTAAAGTATGCTTTCACTTGTTACGCATAAAGTTTTAAAGATTAAGTAAAAGTTTGCAATGTATTTGCAATAATTATGTTTGCATTTTGTTAATGCATAATGTTTTGTAGTTTAAGTTATAAGTTTTATGTTGCATTTGTAATGCAATAAGTTTTACAATACAAGTTATGATTTGCAAATGTGTTTGTATATGATGTGATTGCATTTGATATGGTCACTAAAGTTAATAAGAAGGTAAAATCAAGATAAAAAGAAAGTATCGTACCAACCTACTTGATGTGAGATACACAAGCAAGTTAAAGTTTTGACCTTCTTGATGTAAGGTACATGACCTCGGTGTTCAATGGTCTCAAGTCTTCCACAAGGGAAGCATCATTTTTATGATCTCATGATTAATGATGTTGGTACAAACATTAAAGTTTACAAGATAAGGAGTTAAAAAACAAAGATAAAAAGTTAAAGTAAGAAAAGAATATTTATAAGACACTCATAATTGAATGTTTATAATTGCACATAAATGGAATCTTGCATTATAAATTTGCTTGTATTCCTTATTATGAATTGTTTATGTGAAATGATTATGGAAAACATTGTGAGAAATGTTTATGAAAAACATTTTTTATGTGTTCAAGAAAAGGTTTATGATGAACGTTTTAAGAAAAACGTTTAAGAAATGTTTTATGAAAAACGTTTTAAGAGAAAGGTTTTTACAAGAAAAGCTTTTAAAGCATGTTTTAATTATTTGTGAGATTACGTTTGAACTTACTGAGCAAAAGCTCATTAAATTTTTTTTCATGCTGTAGGTAGTCTTATGAGTGACCAGTAGACCTTGTTAGAAGAGCTGGATGCTGCAGATGACAATTGCGAAGACTTGGGTGTGGATACCACTATAGTATGCTTCTCATAGTTTAAAAAAAAAAAAAGTGTTCTCACTATTTGATATAATGTTTTCAAAGTTTAAGAAAGTCAAAGTTTTAAGATATGTTTTCGAAGTTTAATTAGAGAAAAAAATTCATTTCAGTATTTTTCTTATAAAGTAAGTAAGATTAATATTTAAGAAATGATGTTTAAAGAAAATTAAATGACTGCCCGAAAAGGCGAATCGTCATAATTTAATTGTCATCCTTTAATATTATCCTTTTCTATACAACGGTTATGCATAATATTTAAGATCATATAGATAATTATGTAATTTTAATGATATTCATAAAGTATTCAAAATATATATACGCAAATATAATGAATAAATTTATTTTATTTATAAATGTATTCATTACCAAACATTATATGCTTTATGTGTATCTATCTTATCAAAAAAATTTTAAATTTTGCACAGAATCAAGAATATATATTGGTAAAAATGACATAACCAAATCTACCAACATGGAGCATTAAAGCATTATACACCATTCTTATCCCAGCTTAACTGCTACTATAGCAGGGAAAGAGCGACCAATTGAGACCCTTGGCTTTGTTGGTTGTTGTTACATCTTTCTTTTCATTGTCTAAACATATTTATATACACAAGCGGTGTCGAACCAAGGTATAATTTTATCACCAACTCTGGATTTATTTTATCTACTTTGTTCCTTTTCCTTTTGAGAAATCAACATGTAATACCAGGTCATAGTATGTGACCTACAACGAAAACAGTGCAGATGAAACCAATAAGATAATCTATAAAGCCGTAATTCACACACATATATCCCAAGTGACAGAAAATTAGTGGACTTGTTCCACTCCTCGGTGGTCCCTGGGACTGCCAATATGTCGAAGGAGATGAGAACGTGAGGTGCACTACCTGATCAGAAGAATCTAATAGTATATGGCTAAGGGATAGTTGTTTAATAACCTTGAGAAGCAGAAGAATGTGGGCCGTAACATGCTGAAGGGATATCACGAGGAAGAGAATCATCATGCATCTATCGCCAAAAAGCACAAAAGTTCAGCTATTGGTACTTGATTAGTATATCGCTTTTCTATATTATGTGTTCCATTAGCTCAAGTGAAAACATAATTAAAAAAAATGTTATGAAGCTTGAGTGAAGAATCTAATTTCCAACATCATTTTTGTCTTCCCGTTCTTCAAGGAACCTAAGTAACTTCCTTTTCATTTTTAATATAGACCTATTTACGACCTCAGTAGCGGAGCCACCGGAGACTCGGGCTCCTGCCACCTTAGCCCCTTGGCTCCCTTACACTACATTCTCAAAAACAAAGTTTTTTACAGTTTTCATCTTACTTCCACCCCTTGAAAATTTCAAATTACCATAGGTATTATCAAAGACTTTAGAAAAATTTCAGTTATACCTCAAATTTAATTTTCAATGTACTTATATTTCAAATTTAAAATACAAAATAAACTTAACATCATTCTCATTATTGTATAAATTCATAATTTTGTGAACCATAAATTTTAAAAATGAATTAAACTTGTAGTTAAAACGCCATCTTTAACTATAGTTTTGGTTCAATTCATGTCCTTCTAAAAAAAAAAAAAACTGGGCTCTGCCTATATATATACAAAACCAAGGTCTACAAGCATTTTATAGAGCAATCCTATTACATCTCATGAGTTTACAACCCTATTACTTACAAAACAGTATATTCTAGTCTCAAAAATATTTTCCATATTAGACTGGACCAATAGTTTTGTAAGTAATGAGGTTTTTAACCCTATGGATGAAAAGGGTTTTTCCATTTCATACAAGTCTGAGTATCACTGCTTGTTCAAACTAAATCAAGGAAAAAAAATTTCCTGATTTGGTGGTTTGTTGTCCGGGAGCTTCACCGCCGTGTAGGTGGCTGCCCCAGCTAAGGCGCCAAGTGGCGGTGCCACCATATAAATCCACACTCCTTTGTAATTCCCAGCTGCAACTGCTGGACCCAGAGTCCTAACCGGATTCATTGAGGCGCCTGTTGTTGGTCTGTTGTTTAATTAATTACCCTAAAGTCAGTAGTGTTATACATATAAATATGACAAAGCAAAGCTAAATAATATTCTAAATTAATTTCTGAATAAGTAGTTTGATTTTGTCATAATAATGTAATATTTTAATTATGTGTAGTGGTAAAGTTGACATTGAGTCTATGAATAGTTAAGAATAAATGGTGAATCAAAGATTATTACTGATGATAGTGCAAGGTAATATTTCCCTAAACCTTTACTTCTAATATAAGAAAAGAAACAAGTAACTAACCCTGCAATGAGAGCGTCAAGCAGAACAGTAGCTCCAATTGCTATACCCGCCAATTCTCCCACCTGTCATGACTTTCCTCTCACCGATAAGAAATTAAATTATCCTTTTTTTTTCACAAAATAATAATAATAATAATAAGAGTTTGACAAATACACCCTCTCGAGCTTATTAAACGAACCTAAAACTAACAGTGTTTTTACAAAACAAAAGTGAAAATTGGGTCCATATTTGTACATACCGCACGAGTGTCTGTGGCCACACCAGTGATAATAAACATGAGAATGAAGGTGACGATGAACTCTAGGGCAAAAGCCTGGCCGAGGCTCACTGTCGGGACAGTAACTCCACCGGACATGAAGGGATCAAAGACACCCTTGAGAGCAAAAGAGGCGGCAAGGGAAGCTAGAACCTGTACCACTATGTAAGGGACAACTTCTGACCAAGGAAAATGCCGCAGCGCAGCAAATGCGATGGTGACTGCGGGGTTTAGGTGCGCTCCGGAGATGTGGCCCGTCGCCAAAATGACTGCCATTACCGCCAACCCCGCACTCGCCCCATTAACGATCAACGTATGGGCTCCATTGTCGTATTTTTGGTTCACAATGGGGGCGGCCGCCGCCGCAAATATTAATATGAAAGTCCCAACGAACTCCGCTCCAAGCTTCAATGGACAAAGCTTTTGTGTAAATAATGACGTATTTGTAGTAGAATGTTATGTATGCTATACGGCTATTAGTTATTAGTTTACTAATCACATGTGTGCGTATATATGTGCGTGGCTACGGGTACTAATGTCGAGATCAATGCATCAAAATGAGTACAGACAAAATTATTAAAATCCTTAACACTATTACAACATCAAACATGTCATAATATATGTCCTTACATAATAATCTTCTACAAACAACAGAAATAATTTAGAAGATATGGATTGAATAAGAGAATATAATTTCTACACATAATAGATAATTTCAATTTAGTGCCTTGTGTCATATCAAAATATATGTTTAGTATTTTATGTTTTGAAATATTTTATATCGATACCTCGATCTTTTAAAAAGTCTTTTTTTAGTACCCACATGCTTTTTTTGGGACACAAAAAACACATTTAGTACCCCAAGAAACACATCTGAGTATAAAAAAAAGATTTTATAAAGGGTCGAGGCACCGATATAAAAAATTTCAAAATATAAGATATCAAACTTATATTTCGATTTCACATAGAGGACTTATCTGAAATTTTCCCCGTACAATACCGTTTTTAATTTCATAATTATATCTTCAACTATTGAATCTATATATATACACACATATATTGTATACCTTGCGGATGAGAGTGATATTGAACTCGGGAAAGCATTTGAATCCTGGATTTTGTGGCCTTTTCAAGTCTGCCATATGTACATAGTAAAAGCACCGAATTTCTACAACGGATTTAAAAAAAGAAAAGAAAAGAAAGAAAGAAAGAAAGAAGTTCAGATCACTGTACTGAATTCGCGTTTCCGTAGATATATTGGAACAAGAAGGATATTCGGAAGAAGAAAAAGAGAACGAAAGATCAATGGCATTAATAGTTATAATTACTTTGCTTTGAAAATACTGCGCTTGTGATTAATTTCTTTTGAAAATAGTAATGCTTATTTTAAATTTGTTTAGAAAATTGCTTGCAGAATATTTAATATGTTTTGAAAATAATTATATGGTTGAAACTAAATATCGCATGTAGTTCTTTAAAGTAATTCATATAGATTTGTAGATGAAGTCAATGCCGTCTTCCTCGTAGCTGTTGTCAAATCACTTATCAACCACATATGTCTTTGGCTGTGAACATTTCTGGTTCCTGGTTTAAGATGTTGATGCAAAATCAATGCAAAATTAACATCAAGCTTAAGATGTTGGTGCTTTCTGGTTTCTGCATTAATTCCACTCTTAAAAATGATAAATAATATCTAGATATTTACACATGTAACATGTTCCTCCACAAAATGAAACACTATATGACGTTCTTATTTCTGACTTTTGCACAAAGCCTAATCAGGTAATTAATGAAAACTTCTTGTTTTGTCTATCACTTACTTTTTGATTTTGGGAGAAATAAAATAATAGTGGATCATATGATTTTGATCTACATACATGATACATATATAGCCTTGAAGAAGAAGCACTATACATATTCTGAGTTGGGGTACGCATTATACATGATTCAATGAATTAACCAATATTAATTAAACATGTTTGCTAGTTGCCTAGTTGAATATTGAAAGCTTCATATATAATCAAGCTATCAAGCTAGGAAAAAAGTCATGAGCCTCATGATGCCAAACAAATATATATAATCTCAAGTCAACATAATCGTACGTCACATATATATACATACATACATATATATATATATATGCGCTTGAAACAAATGTCATTGTGATTAAAAAATAAACTCATAAACACAAGCAAATTACATATAATTTTTAATTAATTTTTTTTAAAAAAATGAGAACTGCAAATGAAACAACTCTTGCGGGGTTAAATGTTAAATGTTAATATTTTACAAAGTCAACAAGCAAATATAATAATTGATTTGCTTTATCGTATAATAAGACATTTCTTCTCGAAAATCTAAAGTCAAAAACATGTATTTCATGTGTTTGCAGGGTTGAAGATGTTGTGAACGTCGATGTATACACCGCCAAAGGTCTTGTTCGTATTGGACACGTTATCTGGACTTCAGGTTAGCCGTCTGTTGTTTTCCCTACTTACAGAGGTGTTTGTTTGTTTGTTTGTTTGTTTTTTTCTTTTTTTTGGTTAAACATAGGAGTGAAGAATTTGAAGTTTATATCTTATGGAGTTATATGTGAATTTTTATATGCAAAGCTGTCATGAAAAGACTTTTGTTGGTTTTACTAGAGTTTGACCAGTTTGATTATCTTGATTTGGTGCTGGTTTACTTGAAATTTTGGCTATGGCTAGAAATGGGTAAATCAAATAAACTTAATATACGACGAAAAATTATTAGAAGAAAAATTAAGCAAAAAGGAAATATTTTTTTAAATAAATAGCTGAACTTTTTAAAATTTAAAAAGCTGAACTTTTTAAAAATCAGAAGAATGGTCGAAATTTTTAAAAATTAAGAAAATCATCTTTCTTTTTACAGTAGTACATCATTAATAAATACTAGTATATTATTGGTATACATTATTGATTAACTAAGTGCAATGCTTATTAACCTAGTTTATCACTAATAAATTTGTTTATGATTGATCTACTAATAATTTATTATCAAGAAACCGGGAAATTATTCAATGAATAAATCACAAAGTTAATTAATGATAAACTGTAAATCAATACATCATTGATGTACTGCAATTTATCAATGATATATTGATTAGTATCAATACATCATTGATGCACGTTAGTATATTAACGATCTACAAAAACGGTCACTTTTCTAATTTTCAAAAACTTTAATTATTTACTTAAAAATGCTTAAAAAAAATGTTATTTACCTCTATATCCCATTATTATATGACTGCATATATAAATCTAATTTAAACTGTATCCAACCTTATTCATTTAACAAAAACAAAAAAACAAAACAAAAACCTTATGCGGTGCTACAAAGTTCTGAACCATCAAAACACACCAAAACTATTCATACTAAGAAACATATCTTTTTTTATTAATGAAAAAGCATGATATTTTAACCAAAGGTGACGAAAATCAAGCGGTTCAGATGTATCAATGCAGAACCCCCGAGGATTTCAATAAGAGTCACGTCGATGGAGCTGTGAATGTCCCTTACATGTTCATGACAGAAGAAGGGAACAAATTCTGTACCATGTATGTTCTGTAACGTTTACCCCTTTTTCTTCATCTAACTTTGATGGCTTGCAAGTAAAATGGAGGGGGAAAAGACGATTTTAAACAAACAAGGAAATACAAAAAATAGACAATCTTACAAGCCGAATAGATTCAGATCTGATTTTTCCTTTTCTATGGCCGGGTGATAATCAGGTAGAGTAGAAAACCCGGATTTTGTGAGTCAAGTTTCTGCCATTTGCAAGAAGGATGATCATTTAGTCGTGGTAATTTGTGTACTTCTCGATGTTGTGCTACACTCCTTTCTGATTTTACCAATTTTGCCATGATAGCCAATGGCGTTTTCTACTTTATTTGAGATAATTATCTGCACGTAAAACCAACTATTTACAAATGAACCAACAAAAAAACAGACTGATGAATTGTCTTTGTAACTGAATAGAAAATTCTGTGCATATGTTGAAGGGTTGCAACAGCGGGGCAGAGCACATCATGCTTGTGTCGACTTGCTTAATGCTGTAAGTTGTGTTTAGGCTGTAACAAATTTGGCTTCCTAGGCTAGTTCTTTCTTGCCTCCTCCTAGTGGGAAAATTGTTTCACAAATAAAGAAATTCAATGCACGATGCAGGGTTTTGAGCATGTGAGCAACGTAGGAGGTTATTCCAAATGGGTGGACAGTGGACTTGCCGGGGACAAACCAGCAGAAGAGTGGAAAACAGCCTGCAAATTCCGCCCCTAAATTGCTCCTTTCAGAGCCAATTATAATAAATATTGTACTAATTGTGTCATCAAAAGATACCATGCCCGTTTGCTATCAACTGAATAAGGCACTGTTTTACTATTAAACGTTTCAACATGATTTCCTCAAGTTTCCATAACAATTTCATCTATTAATTTGATCAAACAAAAGTCAAGTTTTTGTCTGAGAGGTACATATTTTCTTGATTATTGTCAACATGTTGACCCTTGTCAGAGTAATTTTCTGTACACTCTATTTACAAAACACAGAACAGGAGAGACAAACACGATTAGATAAGAGTGTAAGATAGAAGCTTTATACTTCAAACAGATCACATAAGTTGATCTACTTCAAAATCTTCTTTTCGCTTTATGTCAAACCTACACATCAAGATGATGTACCCAAAACAGTCCATCAATGAGGAACTTGCAAAGAAAAACTCACACAAGCTGTGTCATACACAAAAAGAGCTCCAAAGCCACAACCTCCATGATCCATCTAACAAAATCAATTCCACAAAACCTTCCCTAAGGTCTAGTGATGCTGATATATTGGAATATTATCACCATCATGTTAACAATAGCAGTCCTTAAAATGGGTTTCAGCCACGCAATTCAGAGACTAATAAGAAGAGCAGTCTCTTGACCAGTGCCCAGGCTTACCACATTTGTAGCATGTGCCCGAGGAAGCAGATCTTCCTGGCAATTCAGCCGGAGGATTCGATGAAGGAACGGAACAATCTCTAGCCCAATGCCCTTCCTTGCCACATTTAAAACAAGAAGAGCCAGTTCTGACATTATTGCTTGTGTTGTATGTGTCGCTTGAATTATAAAAAGCCTTTGGGGTACTGACTGGAACACCTATTGATGTGGCATTCTCATTGCACCACTTGAAGAAACCACAAGAACTTCCCTATTAAGGAAAACCATGAACCACCAAATGATTTTTTTTTCCTTACCATTACAGATATAGTCACAGGCACCGATAAGCTGCAAATAACTGAAACTCTACCACATGATTACTCTATCCCAAATATAGTAGGACTTAAGCAACATATTGCTATGGATAAACACCATAATCCTTTACTAAAGAGATCAATAATGTAAAAATAAATATATAAATAAAACAAGAACAAATATGCTCAAGATGATCCGCCTGCTTATTCTGCATCAGGGTGATAATTATGCTTCATACACCCACGCATACGCATTTTAACCAATACACAAGTTCCAATCTTTCCAATTCTAAAGCCGGAGTTTTTGCTTACAAGCATGATGTACATTCATACACAGAGCACATACATGCTAACCAAACACGTCAAACTTGTAAAATCTTTCAGTTAAGCTAAATAATTCAAGGATTCGTATCCTTTTCTTTTCCCGTTCATATGGTTCTTTCATTGCCAATCAGACGATCATTCATTTCAATTTATTTCTGTTTGGTGACAAAATTTGCAGAACTAACAAGTGGCAGAGGCATGCTAACAATGTACTATTGCAATATACGAAATCGACATCTTTAGCCAAAAAAGGAGAAAAAAAATTTACCTGGTTGGCAGGGCATCGGTAGAATTGCTGGCCGATATTCTTTCCTTTTTTTGCAGTCAAGATGAGGCATAAACCGGCACCGCAGGGGCAAGGAAGCCCTGGGAACGCAGAATCAGATGTGTGATTCCCAGGCGCCATGGAATTATTCCCAGAAGCATTATCACACCACTCGAAGAAACCACATCCTCCATTTTCCTGCCAAACAAACAAAAAGAAAAAGAAAAATCAACACAGAATAAAAAATTGAGCCCTAGAAACGAATCAATCGATCAACAAAAACCTGTCTGAGAGGGCATTTGTAGAACTTCCGACCCCGATTCTTCTCAGTATTGGCGGTGAGAACCGTACAAATCCCTAATCCACAGGAACAGCTCTTCTCCGGGATCGAAGGATCAGATCCAGCTCCGTAATTACCATATTGCCCTCCGCCCCCGCCTCCGCGTCCTCCAGGTGCGGAATCGCAGTCGCGAGCCCAGTGACCGGACTTTCCGCAATTGAAGCAGCAGTCGCCACTGCCGCCTCCGCCGACGAAGACGTCGTCGTTTCCGGAGCCAAATGCCTTGACTCTTCCCTTGGCTACGCCGGTGCTCTGCCGCACGACGAGGCTCTGGTCTCCCTTGAGGGCGGCCATGTACAAACCCTCGTCGGCGGCTGAGATTTCTTTCTTGGGATTCGGGAGGACGGTGTTTAGCGACGGCGTGATTCTCCGGCGCTTGGAGGAGGCGAGCACGTCGGCCTCGACCGCCGCCAGCTGAGAGAAGAAGTCGTCGTCTTCGTCGTCGTCTCGGATTTTAATGACGGAGCGCTTCGCTTCGATCTTCATGTCTCTCTCTCTCAAAGAAGTGTCTGAGTCTCCTAGATTTGAATTTTGCCTCCCGTGTTTCGCTGCTGCAAATCTTTCGCGCCTTTTTCCCCTAGTTTAAGTAACGATATTTATATTTTTATAACATCTATTATTGGGTTATTCAAAAAATATAGAAAGTGTATAGGAATAAAAATTTAACATCAAAGTTCTAACTATAATTAGCTTAAAAAAAAAGTTTCAATTGCTACAGCATAAAACTCTTATATATTATAGTGTAAAATAGACGTATATTACAGTGTAAAGCTCTCATATACTACAGTGTTTAAGTTTCACCATAAAGCTCCAACTTAGGTCTTAAACATTCACATAACTCAAATTTTTTATCTCATTTTTGTAAGGAACTGAAAATTATATTTCTATAAGAAATAATAGAATACAAACAAATGGATGAGATATCTGAGGGTGTTCAAAAAGACCAAAAAATCGAAAATGACTAAAACTAATTGCTAAATCGACCGAAAAACTGGTTGAAAAAAGGGAAAAAAGGTCGGTCACAATCGCAAAACCGACAGAGAGTAAATGTGAGCGGTTCATTATCAGAAGAGTTTTTCCATGTCAATAAGAAACCAACCGACTGTCCATTTTTTTAAATATGAGTATAAACTATAGTAACATATCGTATATTAAACTCTACTTCGGGTCATTTGAGAAATTAGTTATAACTTAAAGTTGAAACTTAAACACTGTAGCATACAAGAGCTTTATACCATAGCAAACTATTATAGCATGTGAAGCTTTACACTGTGACGAACTGAACTTGTCTTTCAACTTGTTTCCCAAATAAAGCAAAATGTTCAAACTTTAAGATTTTGGACTTTATTGTCAGATTATGAATTTTCTTATTTTTTTATTATTTACTTAATACATTATTATTTTTTATTTTGGGTTTTTTAAGCCATCTTTAACACATTATTTTTGTACCAAAGAAGAAAGAAAAAACAAATGGAACAGATAAAATTACTATTGGGTTACTATCTGCAATCTAGCTGGTTATAGATTTTTTAAACTGACCGCCAACCCAATCAGCCACAAACTAACCATCATTGGTTGAAAACCAACAGTCGATTTTGGTTTTGTATTTTCAAAAACTGACCTAAGTCGTTTAGAAACTGACCGACTAAAAACCGACCAAACTCACTGTTGAACGCCAAAAGTGAGTAACAATAAATAATAGGACCTGGAACAAAAAGCGTAGAGAACAATGCAGATGTAACAAAAGTCAAAAGCTTAAACTACAGCATCTTCCCAACTCAACAAACCAAGGAGTGGGCAATCCTTGAAGGAAGAGTCCATGGACACCAAAATAGAGGCCAAAAATTTAGCTTCCTCAAACAAATCTTCTTTAGCCAACTCCTTACATTCAAAAAAATCTGTTAATTTCTCTCCAACCATATGACCCACAGAACGACCATATTTTTAGCCCTCCATATGGCACGAGCTTTTTTGCCAGTCTCGAGACTAATCGATGGCTCCTCCAAAATAACTTTACCAGTAGGAGGAGAACCGGCTGCTCTAAAAACATGCCACCACTGAAAATAGGTTGTATCACAACGAAGAAACAAATGGCCTATTGGTTCCACATTTGACCGGCACAAGGGACATCAACTAGGAGATAAAACTAAATTAAGTGATTCAGCTTTCCATGGAAAAAAAAAAAAAAAAATAGCCCAGCAAAAACCTACACACGATAAGGAGCACATGATTACCATATCATATTAAAAGGCTCAAATAGTGGGGCCCTATGATTTTTTTTATTATTTTTTCTTGAGGATTGAAAATATCAAATACATGAGAAGCCATTTGCATCACAGATCGACACCTTTTTAGCCACACGAGAAGGCCGTGGAGAAAAAGCCTCCACAGTAAGAAGCAACTTAGGAAGGTGATCAAACTCTAGATCATTCAGATTTCTCAAAACCAAAATTCCAATTCAAATTGGAATTTAAATCAAGAATAGTGACCTCATTAACTTTGACATCTTGAGTTACAATAAGACTATATATTTTGAGAAAAGTGACTGCAAATGGTCAGATCGCCACACCAAATCGTCCCAAAATCTAACTTGGGCTCCATCACGTGGCCTCCAAGTAATTTTCTCAAGAAAATTTTACAACCCTTGTGGAGGAAATTTCCATGGTTTCCTATGAGTACCTCTGAAAGCAGGATTAGAATCTCATTTGTGAGATCGCAAACCATATTTGCTTCTGATAGCAATGGCCCAAAGAAAGTATCATTCCAAAGAAAACCTACAAAACTATTTTTTTTAGTAAGGCTTAATTTTTTCTCAATAGATTCCTATGCTGAGCCCCCGTCCCTTTTACCAAGAGATACTACCTTCCAAGGTGCAAGATTATCCACTCGCCCATCTTCTAAAGCAACCCAAAGGAAAATTCTCATTTTGCCTTCAATTCTTTTTGGTATTGACATAGCCAATTTAAAAAGGAAAGGAAATAGATTAGATAAAACTCATTGTATCAAAGTTAGCCTCCCACCCTTAGATAAGAAACCTTTTTTCCAAGAATCTATAACATTGTATCAAAGATAGCTTGAATTGAGAATTTAAATTTAGATTAATTGATCGAACTGATTTTTTCTTTTAATCTTGTCAAACACCAGTTTGTGCTTAGACTGAATTTTTAAGTTTAAACTATAGTTTCCCAAGTGAAGTCATAATGTTTCTAAAAAACATGGCTATTTCAAATCTTTTACATTTATTTAATTTGGTGTTATCACATTAAAGATATGTTATATTTTCTTTTGGAATAAAATGTATGACAACATTAAGTGATCAATTATGTTATGTTCAATATAATATATTGTTATTATCCTATTAGAAAATATTAAATTGTCTAGATGGTCTAAAGATAAAGGCCTAGACGCTCTTATATGTATGTATTTGTATGTGTGTGTATATATATATATGTGTGTATATATATATATATATATATTAGTGTTAGGTATATTCCTAAATTCCAAGTGCCAACTGAACAAAAAAAATAAAAATAAAAAAAATAAAAAGGCACACGTGAAGAATTGTGAAGAACCAGTTAACCAAAATGAGATCAACTGTTTGAGTGTTTCCAATTTTGGCACGTGGAGACTCATTTACCACGTGCCCAATAACCAGCCAATATTATCTAATTTACTTCTACGTTTCCTCTTTAAAAGATGCCCACTTGGCTCTATCTCATTTCTTTCCACATTGATCTGTCCTTCATTTCTTTTATATATATATATATATATATATATGTATATGTATACGTATATGTATATATACATTGAGGTCTAATTGATGTTCAATTTATTAATTAGAATATATAGATATACACAGACAAATAAGCTCGGTTTTCCTTGTTCATTTTGTTTTTGTGATCTTTGGGCAAATGAGGAAGAACCGCAAATTTACAAGCTCTTTTCCCCTTTCCAGTTCTAATTCTTCGACGGTGCCAGTTGAAGGCCACCAGATTCCATTAATGTAAGCTCATCCTCACTAATAACTTTTTAATTTCCTAAACAGATTCGTGTGAAATAATTTATACTTAAATTAATGCACTTGTTGTTGCTTCACCTTAATTGTTTTTGAGAAGATTAAGATAAAATATGCACCTCCTACATTCTTTTGGTATTTTGTCTTAAATTCTTTGACTGCTTCATACTCAATTAAACCCCCTTATTTGAGTATTGAATGCAAGCCTACAACCTCATATTAAGTAATTCATGAAGCTTTTCTAGTATTAGATCATCAAAGGAAGAATACTATTTCTCTGAAAAATTCATTTATGGGTATTTCAATTGAAATAGTGGAACAAGGTCTAGTTCTTTCTCCCATCAAAAGTAGCATAGTCCTTCTAGATAATTAAAAAATATTTTATCCGATTTTCAAATCCTAGTTGGCTTTTGAGTTGTTTAATAAAATACCAGCAGCTTAATTAAGATGCGTTAATTTCTCTTCTAACAATCATCTAATTTCCATTTGAAGTTGCTGAAGCTTAAAAACTTTCTGAAGACACCAAAAAAATAATAATAATAATCTTTTTGGGCATCCTTTTGTGGGTTTTCTTTTATTTAGGAAAAGAGAAATATATATATTCATGAACCTTTATTTTAAAAAAAAAAAAAAATTTGATCGTCTGATGAATAATGAAGGGATTTTACGGCATATTCGACCGTAAACCATGAACAAGATGTTGTCGTATCTTTCAATGGACGGACTTTCGTTTGCGACATGACCGAACTCCAGGTATATGTTTAATTAATTACATGAATATTATATGTATTACAAGTTTCACATTTTAGTTAGTTATTTCGTGTATTCTAATATTTATTAGATTAATTTGCATAGGCCTTTTTTTTTTTCTTTTTAATACGATGGAAAATTGCATATTTGTCTTAGAGTGTGTTTGAAAAATCATTTAGAACTTAAGGTTAGAACTTAAAAATTGTAACATATGAGAGCTTTACATTATAGCAAACTTTTGCTTTTCACTATAGCATATGAGAACTTTACTGTAATAAATTGAACTTTGTTTTTCTAACATGTTTCTTAAACGAAGCCCTGGTCTGTGAAGAAGAAGAATTGAAGGTGAAAAAAAAATAGAATTAAGAACTACAATAATAATATATGGTCCATAGTAATAAAATTCTTTATTTGGGGAAATAGTCCAGGGGATAGAGTTCAGTCATAGTCACGTAACAAACGAAATCAACGCTAGCCACTGGCCCACATGAACATGTGATCAATTGGACAGATCGGGTGTCTATTACAAAATTGGCTTTGCGTCTGGTATTAATTTAACTAGTTGCAGCAATTTGTCTTGATTTGTTTGCAAAATCACTAAAAGAAGAAATGGACAAATTATTCTAATCTTGCTAGTTTAATTAGCTTGTCAAACAAGTAACATGGTTTGGCATCCTCCAAAGCTTAATAACCTATTTACGTTTATGATCAACCATTACTTCTGAGACGGAAAGAAATGCAAAGATGTCCCCCTTAAGAGAGGAGAGAGAGAGAGAGAGAGAGAGAGAGAGGGAAATCTTTGTATCAAATTTGGCTACTTACTCGGTTTTCTTTCTTTATGCAGGCTAGAGCCATATTATTATTTGCAACTCGTGAAATGGGCGAAAGGAAAAAAGTAAAGGGCTGGGACTTGGAATTATCTAGCTCTTTGCAATCTCAAATATATGGATCTCCATGTCTCTCCATGAAAAGATCCCTCCAGAGATTCCTCCAAAGGAGAAGGCAAAGGTGCCGAGCATCAATTTCCCCACATAACCAATAGCCTCAAAGTAATTTTATTTTTCCCAAATGGGATTTTATTATATTTCAAAGCTTTAGTTTACGGATCCCAATAAAGTAGATCAATTTAAGCCAGGAATATTAGATTATGAATGCCTTAGTATGGTACTTTTGTTCGTTTGGGTGCAATATGTTAAAACTTCAATTTCAAGCTTCGTTTGACACGATGGATAAAGAGTTGGACGGATAGAGAGAGTTGGAGGGAGGAGGAGTAGGAAGAATGAATAATGATGTAGTAATTTTTTTTATGTTGTTTGACATAATAAAGAAAAATTGAAAGGATATATAATAGTTACTTGTGAAATTATTATATAATATATTTAAACTATCTTTTAATAATTTATTTAAAAGGTAAAGTATTCTATTTGAGACTTCAATGATGGATTATTTGGATTCTTCTATTAGTGGAAAGATCCGATTTGGTGGACCAGAAGGAGACTCCATTCCTCCACATCTTTTCTCTTTTTAACCAACCAAAAGATTTAACATTTCCTTTCATCACTCTCCCTCCACCCCTCACCCCTCTCCCTGCCTCCATCTCTTCCTTTTATCAAACATAGTGGCAGTAATACCTAGTATTCTTAGAACACTATTACCCTGTTTGGTATTCTTTTTGGGGTTTTTAGAAATATTTTTGCATGCTATTAGAGATAAAAATTTCAAAAACATTCTCAGTATAATTTTAAAAAAATTTTATTTTTCAAAACAAATATATTTTTTATCCATTTTACAAACACTACCAAACAGGCCTTATGATTTTCACTAAGAATATTTAAAGCGTATCTTGATTTATTACTTCAATTTGTAAAAAACCATTTGCGCAAAATATTTGACAGAAAAAAGAATCAAGTTTATCTCTAGACTCACTGTTTCTATAACATACTAGTGTAAAAGCATGTGTGTACCCAATTTGTTGAATTGTTTATTCAAAAAGTTTAAGATTTGTTACAGTACATAATTCAAACTAAAAGTTTAAATTGAAAATATTATAATGATTTAAATTTTGTGAAAGAAAATATTATAACAAAATTAGTTTAAACTAAAACCAGGGTCTTAAAAATACACTATTATGAAAAACATAGTTGATATAAAAAAAAATAGTTTAGAGAGTTATAAAAAAAAAAAAAAGAATTTAGACGGAAACATGAGGATAATGGTTTTAACGAGGACAAATTAGATGAAAAAAGTTACTTTACTGACATACATTTAAAATATAAAATTTTTGGAGAAATACTAAAATAGGGTAAAAATGAAAAAGAAGTAAAACATTTTGGGAAGAAAAGCAAATTAAAAAGATAAAAAAAAAAAGCTAAAAAAGGGGTAAAAATTAAAAAGATAAAAATATTTAGAGATGATGAAAAAAAAAGTACTTGAAAAGTACCCAAAAAAAAAAAAAAAACTATCAACCAAAACAGCAAAAAGAAGAGAATCACTTTCTCCTTTCTATATATATTTATAGATTATTTTTTTGATAGCTGAGACAAGAAAACAATTAACTAAGGAGAGAGATGACTAGATTCGTATTATATAGGTTCAATGTCTTCTATCAAAATACACATACTTTCATAAATTTAGTCGAACTCTACGTGTATTTTGATGGAAGACATTAGTCTATATAAGGAATAATTTTATAAATTCTATCTATGTGTTAAGTTTTGACTACCATATTGTTATATTTCTATTTTATTTAATAATAAAGATTAGTCGTTAGGTAATACGTAACTAACACAAACATCTTTATGAGTATTGCTTTTAAAATAATAAGATTAAATAAGAAAAAAATTAAAACAAGGATACATCCAAAAATATATATTTCAATCCAAATATGTTGGAAAAAAACTAATTAACTTAAGCACAATAAAAAATGATTATACTGTAGAGGATCTTTCGCTAAAGGAAAAATAAAAGAACAAAAAACATTAAGCACAAACACATTAAAAAATTATATTAATAAGAGTAAAGTAATAGAAAAGGCATATTGAAAGAGGGAAGGGAAAAAAAAAAAGAAAAGGAAATGACAAAAAAAAGAAGAAAAGGTAAAAAAAATTAAAAGAAAAAAACGAAACCTGATGAAATTCTTTTAAGTCTTTTATAGAAATATTAATAACATAATATATTATAGATAAGTAATAGATACTAGATAAAATAGATAGATTTGAGTAAAAAAAAGTTCTAAAAATTAGAACCATTAAAAGACAAAATAGAGGAACCAAATTTTAAATAGTGAAAAGAAGGGAACTTCACTTATTATATAGTTATAGAAGTTGTAGATATATAGTTAGAGGAAACATTAAAACAAGAATACATCCAAAAACATATATTTTAATGGAAATATGTAGAAAAAAAAAACTAATTAGCTTAAGCACAATAAAAAAATGTACACAGTAGAAGATCTTTTCGCTGAGGGAATAATAAGAGAACCAAAAAAAAAAAAAATTAAGTACAAACACACAAAAAATTATATTAACAACAATAAAGTAAGAGAAAAGGCACATTGAAAAATAGAAGCTAAAAAGAAAAGGAAACGACAAAAAAAAAAGGAATAAAAAAAAACGAAAACAAAACCTGTAGACAAACTTAACCTTTTAAGTCTTTTGTAGAAATATTAATAATATAATAGATTATAGATAGGTAATAGATACTACATAGAAAAGATAATAAAATAGATAGATTTTTAGTAAAAAATAAAAGTTTTTAAAAAATTAGAACTACTAAAGAACAAAATAAAGGAACCAAATTTGATCAGTAAAAAGGGGGAAATTCCCACATGTTACATAACTGTAGAAGTTATAGTTACAGATAATAGATTATACTTGTACATATAAATAGAGCATACTTATGTAAGAGCCGATATTTCACTACTTACTCATATAAAGTATTGAATTTGCGATACAATTTTTTTTTTTTTATCATTGAAACTAAATATAATTATAATTATCTTCTTTAAAAATTTACATATACTTATTGCAATATCTGTAGCAACATCTTAGTATTAAATAATCAAGGCTGAGGTTGTGTAGTTACAATCATTGGTTTCAAAACATACATACATAAAGCTATTTATACATACATATGTAATGTACTTTAAGCTTATTGTGGAAGATATATTTTATTTAAGCAGTATCCATACTTATCTCTGCCAAATACAAGATAATATCTGTTGTATTATCTAAAATGATTCTTTAAATATAGACGTTTGTAGTATAGAAAGGTTGTCGCATCCATTGGGAGGTAGAAAATTTATAACTCAGGAGATTGATAAGAATAAACGTTCAAAAAAGCAAACGGTTTTTCAAAAAAAAGTTTAAAATAAAATAAATATTTTTGTGATTTTTCTTTAAAATTTAAAACATAAAATTAAAACGATTAAACTTTGAGAATCCTTTATATGTTTCATAATTGATATAGAATTTTAATTCGAAATAATAATTATCTAAAGCATTTAATTTATTACATATTTTCTCATTAATTTCAAGCATTTTTGCTAATTTTATGAGTCAATCTAAAGCGATAATACAGCAAGCTATAATGTAGTAAGGGTTTTCCTATAAAAAAGTAGCAAAATAATCATCTCTCACTAATGATTTAGTACACTAATTATAAAAATTATAACCGCTATCACTATAATTATAATTAACATAATTATAACATCGAAAAAATAATAACAAATCAAAATTATTATATTTAAATGGAATAAATTATTGCGTTAATTCGGATAGCACCTCGCCTTATCAAATGGTTTAAAAATGCACTACGCCATTCTCTGTCGACAATAAATCAAGCATTACTAAGCATTTACTGTCTAGTTCATGTTTATAATGCAGCAGAAGCTCAACTTAATAAACGAGCATGATTTCAATATTATTAATATTAATTATGCAATACAATTAAATTACATAAAAAATGCATAACTGAATTTATGTAAAAATTGGGCAACATAACAACACTAACAAAAATTATTAAAAACATCGAAATATAATTTATTCCATAAAAATATAAATATTACAAGGCAAATATAGAGTTAAAATCTATACTAGTACTATATATACAAAATCATCTCTCTACTTTATCAGGCTCTTTACATCAATTTAGTTATTATTTTATTATTTAAAATGGGATCAGAAGATTCCAAAAGGGGTGCCATAAAGCATGACGCTTAGCAGAGGAAGAAGAACCGGCCAAAAGGCCGTAAAAGTAGGGCCGGTAATTTTGGACATGACACGATACGATATAAACGGGTTTAGACCACATGAATATTAATTGAGCCACAAATGTGTTGGTACGAATAACACAGAAATAAACGTGTTGGATTCGTGCTAACACGCTTTAACACGTTTAATTAAATGTGTAGTAAACGTGTCAACACGACACGACACGATCAGCCCCATTTATAGTACATTTAAACTTAAAATAAAAAATTTTATAATTTTGCAAGATAAAATATTTGAACCTTACACCCTAATTTTGCAAGATAAAAGATTTGAACATTACACCTAAGGGTGTATTTTTAATAAAAAAATTTATAATTTTGCAAGATAAAAGATTTGAACATTACACCTAAGGGTGTATTTTTAACTTGACTCCACCACACTAAATGATCATTTTGTACAAAATAAGAGCTTTTAATTTATTTATTATGTTTGATAAAAGATTTGAACATTACACCTAAGGGTGTATTATTAAGCTTACCTCCACCATACTAAATGATCATTTTGTACAAAATAAGAGCTTTTAATTTATTTATTATGTTTTTAATGCTTTTGAAGCTTAAAATAAGAAAATTTGGTAACCACCACGCTCGACGAGCTTTTGTTGTGAAATACGTTTATAGCATGTTTAGACTTAAAATAAAAAAATTTCAAGTTTTTGCAGTTGCAAAGGATCAAACCTTGCTCTCAAGGTTGAAAATGTTACCTGCACACCACCTAAGTAAATCCGTGTTTTTGGTTAAAAAAAGGCTTTTAATATATTTATTATGGTTCTAAAGTTTTAAACCAAAAATCCCACATCAAAAACAAAGAGAGACTTTCTCTTCTTTATACTCTATGTAAACACTGTGTCCTTTGTGTCTCAACTCATGTTGAGATTAATTTATGTCTAGTATTGAATTTTTAAGATTTAAAGATTGGAAGAAAATGTTATTAAATATTTAATAATTAAATATTGTTATATTTTTTACATTAAAAAATTTATAATATTTAATTTTTAAAATTTTGATAGTCAAAATTAAAAAAAAATTATATAATAAAAAATTATATAATAAATTTTAATCATATCGTATTGTGTCAAGCGTGTTTTATATGTGTAGTGTTTGTGTTTGTATTTTAAACATGTTTATTAATTGTGTTTATGTTTAGTTTAATCATGTTGTGTTATAAACTTGTTGACACGAACGCGACACAAATCGTCAGCCCTAAACGTGCCATAATCGTGTTAATCGTGTCAACACGTCATGGCACGTTTAATAATCGTGTCGTGCCGTGTTACGCGTGTCGTATTCATGTTTTTATTTTAGGCACGTTTATTAATCATGTCGTATTCGTGTTCAGCGTAATCGTATCGTGTTGTAATTGTGCTGATACAAACACAACACATAATACGATTTACTAGCATATAATACGATTTACGAGCCCTACATAGAAGGCGTGAAAGGATCAAAGAGACAGGGTGCATTCATATTTTTTATTATTATTTTTATTATATTACATTTATTTATTTTTATTTTTCTTCTCGTTTTTTTTAATCAGTCGCCTCCTGAATAACGATAATCAGCTAAGCTGATTATATATATATATATATATATATATATATATATATATATATATCTTCTTGCACTCGTTACAGGTGCCTGCAGGAGGTGAATTAGGCTCCGTAATCTGGTGTGACGCAACGAAGCGATGGATGGTTCGAGACCGCTAGATTGCTGACCAAAGACCCGACAAATGGAGAAGATCGCGCCTTAGAGCTGGGACCGCTGGGGACTGTTGGCAACCGTCGAATGAGTCCTAGTGTGCTGATCTCTCGATTGGAATGGCACGTGCAGTCGGACGCGCTGCAGCAAATATGGAGTTGGTAGTGAGACAGGCCTGACAAGCGGCAGGTGATCAGACGGATGATATGGGTTTGGCGGTTTGATCGGATGGTCCTGCATGTGCCATCTGTTTTTTCAAATTTCTTTTTAATTTCTCGCGCATTTAAAGTCCCTTTTTGACCTTGTTTTGCATGTTTTTCCTCTAAATTTTAAATCTAAAATTCACATACATACTAGAATTAATTATTTTATAAACAAAATATTAACAATATTTATTTTAGAATAAAAACACACAAAAATAAATACAAACTTCTAAAATTTCAGTTTCTTTTGGTTTAACACATATATGATTTTTTAGACTTGAAAATATTTTTACAAATTACTAAAAATATAATATAATATATTTACAAACTTAAAACACACTATAAAATACATGAAGACTCAAAATAAAATTATATAACATTATTTTTATGTTTTAATTATTTACAAACTAAAATATATTTAACTCGCCGAAACGACTCTAAAGATTATCAAAAACATTATCAATTATAAAAACACATTAAAAACATATTTTTAAACACATTTAGACACTAAGACACAAAATACTTATTAACATAAAAATGCTATTAATTAGAGGATTTAACGAGAAATGTTAATATAAAATAATAATATTTAACCTTAAGGCATATGTATTTTTACAGTCTCATCACCCATTCAACCAACTTATTGTTAGTTCTTAGCAATTAAAGCAATAAAATTTTGAAATGATTTATAGAATATTGACACAAAGTAAATCATTTAACTATAATTTGACTAACCTAACTAGATAGACCAACAAAACAAAAATTTTATTTAAAACAATTTATTTATTATTTAACGAAATGTAATAAGCCAAACTTAGTGCCCATAAATAATTATAAAGTTTCATAAAAAACTAAGAATAAAATTTTTATGATATTTTGATTTAAATCATTCCTGCATGCAGTAGCACGTCAAATTATTTATTAGAACAATTAAATAGTAGAAATATAAAATAGAGATATAAACAAAAATTAAACAAACTTTAGAGCTGTGGATAGTGCAATATTTGACTCTCTTAAAATTTCTCCATAACACATTGAACAAGCTTTAGATCAGTAACTCCCAAACCAGTTGGCCTAAAGTATTAGGTGTTAAGCACCCCTTAGAACTTACTTACTTGAGTTAAAGAGGCTACGAAACCAAACTTATCCAACTTGTTCATTAATTTACATAATTACACACTATTTATTTACAATTCTTTTTATTTCTTTTCTTCTTTTGTATTTTTTTATTTACTTAGATTTATCATTTAATTTATTTAATTAATTAATTTGAAAAATGTTACTACCCTTAATTGTTCATCCTTACAAAATAACAAAACTCAAATATTCATAACATTGATTTACCACTACAATTAAGCATTATTGTGCATGTGTCAAAAAAATGGCTTATAAACACTTTGAAAAATAAACACACAAAGGATTGAATCATATATCACGATTCAAAAAACAATAAAAGACTAAAAAATGACATAATCAGGATATACACTTCACTAAACATATTCCAAGGCCACAATGTGGTGTTACAAATTCAGAGCCTATTAACAATACTCTTATCAAGGGATTAGGTATTTAGAGTAAGTTTGTATTTCAAGTAAAAGAATAGAGATATGATAGTCTACATTAGAGACCAATAACATTGATGGTGTAGAATTATTAGTGGAAAGCATAATGGATTTGTGATTCTTACTTGTACCATGGATTTGGAATTTCAAGAACGAAATTTTTTAAGAGAAGTAGATTTGTAACATTAAAAATTTATTAAAAAAATTAATGGGAGACAATGTCAATATTGGATTTTTAAATCCAAGTAGAAGCCTTATCGAGAGGCGGCATCTTTTAGAAGAAACAGAATGAGAGGCAGAGAGATAGAGAAGAAAAAAATGTCTTCATTCAAAATCATTAGTGACCATACAGTCTGTTTTTAACATGGTTGCTACCATTGGAAAGCTCTCGACGAGCCAAGTCTAATGATGTATTTTGCTGTCAACGATTCAAACCGTAGTCGGAGGAATCGTTGGTCAGTTTTGAAACCGTTGAACTTCCAACCGTCATAATTTTTTTGTCAAGCATCCGATCAAGATAATTTTGGTCTCTATGGAAACGACGAGAGGAACAAAAAATAGACTAATCTTGCCCATCAAAACTTACCCAAAAATAATCGCCAGAATTGTAAACTCCAGCCACTATCATACCATTGTCCGCCTCAAGCAAACAAACTTTGTTTTTGATGCCTTTTGCACCATTAGACTTATAATTTGATGCTGAGCAAAATCCCCACATTGTTTTCAGCAAACCACTGTCCTTGGCTAGAAACTGAAGGCTTCAACATCGATTGTTGTAGCAAAACTTCGATCCCGTCATATTCGGCCACTCTAGACCAAATTAAAGGTTCCATTACACTTAAAGGGAGACAGATAGTATTTTGCACACTTCAATTCCACAAAACCATAGTTAGAAAGCAAGAAATTTAATTGCCAGAGTTCCAAGAAAAAAAGCTAAATTTGGGTGGTTTTAGGCCAAATTTCCCAAAATTGATACTGCTAATGAATCTAGGAGGGAGATTTAGATGGGTAGCTCTGAGCACAGCTGCAATTGGAGCCTAGTCAACACCGATCAATGCTTGTCAAACTTAGTCAATACTGGTCAAACTGTCAATGCTTGTCAAACTGGTCAAATTTGGATAAAGCGGGTCGATAGTTGAACCAGCCTTTGATTAATGATCTGATACCACCTCCCGACTCATTTCGACATTCTGGACATAACAGTGGCCTCCGTTTAGGTTAATTCAATTTCATTAAAAATCATTCAGTACCAAGTGCACATAAAACGAGGCAAAGTAGATCGATGTAATGGAGACCAAAACTAGTAACTATAGCTTTATGAATCTTCGTGAATAATTCCTTGCCATTCTTTTTTTTTGGGACCCCCATCTTTTTAGGCTATAACTTAACTTTCTTAAGTATTATTATCTTACTTAATTCTTACTTGCTATTAAGAAAATACTAGATAATTTTTTTCTTTCTTTAAAGCTATTGTGACTTCTATTACAAATAAAGTAGAGACATAGCTCAATACTTGACTTTAAAATAATTTAAAACATTTTCTAAAACTTATTAAGAAACATAAACTAGAACATAGCTTAAAACTTAACTTTATAATTGTATAAAACATTTCGTAAATATATCTTTTGAAATGTCTTTTGAAAAAATATTTGTTATAAAACATTTCCTTAAATGTTGATATTCGTAAAACTTTGAAAACACAATACTAAATAGTGGAAAACTTTTTCTTTGAGCAGTGGAAACAAACTATAGTGGTATCTGTACCCAATCGGTGCATCCAACTATTGCAACTCGAGCTCTTTAACCAGTCATACTGATCTTCTGTAGAATTACCTACAGCATGAGGGAACTTATAATGAGTTTTCACTCAGTAAGTTTAAATATTTCCTTACAAATCATTTAAAACATTAGCCATAAACTTTTGTCTTAAAAACCTTTCTCATAAAATGTTTTTCACAAATTTTTTTCATAAAACATTTCTTAACATTATGCTCATTCTTCATAAACCTTTTCTTAAAAATGTTTTCCATAAAATGTTCTTCGTGAACTTTTCTTGTAAAATATTTCTCAAAATGTTTTTCATAATATATTTCATAAACATTTCATGACAAAGAATGCAAGAAAAATCACAATGAATGATTCCATTTATGCTCGTTTATGAACATCTATTTATGAGCTTCTTAATACCGTTCATTCTTTACTTGAACTTCTTATCATCGTTTTTATCTTTACTTTATCTTGTGGGCTTTAGTGATTTGACATAAGTTGTATACCTCACATTAAGAAGGTTGGTACAACACTTTCTTATTATCTTTGCTTTACCTTCTTATTAACTATAGTGAATATATCAAATGCTAACATATCATATGCAAACATATTGTGAATCATAACTTGAGCTTTTAAAACATTATGCATAGCATGCAACATATTTTAATTGTAAATACGTTGTAAATCTTTACTTTATCTTTAAAACTTTATACATAACAAATACAAACATGTTTTAAACATAATATTTGCAAATGCTTTACAAATTTTGACTTGAACAGCATATGCAAACATGCTTCAAAAACAACTTGCATAATATTTGCAAATGTATTTGAAAATTGTTTGCAAATATATATAAAGCATTAGAATATCATTTTCTTCATACTATAGATGAGATTTAAGACTTATCTGGATAACGCTCTAGCGTTTTCATGTTATTCCTTTTCCTTCTATTACTCAGCTTCTGTGTTCTGTTCAAATGATACCTAACTATTAACTAATTTTTTATTATTAATCTACTCGATTAATGACAGAACTTAAACATTAACGTTCATTCATTCTTACTTAACTTTGTATCCTATCGATTTACTTTTCCTTTGCTTTACTTTGTAACCCATTGGTTTACTTTTCCTTTTCTTAACTTTGTAAACCATCGGTTTACCTTTCTTTCACTTAACTTTGTAAACCATCGGTTTACCATTCTTTTACTTAACTTGAACATCCCTTAGTTAAATTTTTCGTCTCACTCAAAGGTTTCGATAATTAACATGATGTGGAACATCTTTTGTCTAAGGGCGTTTGCTAATTCAGAGTGTTCAGTTTTGTTTAGCCGTTTTCTTAAAAATGACAATTTACCCTTGACATATTTTTCGTAAACCTTGTGATTCTACAAAACTTCTATTTTAACTTTGCTAACTCGTTACTTACAGAGTATGAAAAAAATTTCCACTTAGGGGCATTTTCCTAAATCGAGCATTTCGGGTTTGTTCTGGCCTTTTACAGAAAATAATCATTTTACCTTTAACGGGTCTTAGAAAACTTTTGGAACCTATTCTAAAATAAATCCTACAGTTCTTTACTTCCCATAACATTACAGAAAACAAAATAATAGTTTTCCTTTTGATAAAATCTGTTTTATCAAATCTTTATAGTTTTGACCCATAGTATGAAAATCTTGATATTTTTGCCCTTAACATTTTTCCTTCATTCTTTACTTAATAATAACTCTTAATCTTTTCAAATCTAAAAACTGTAGTTATTCACTACCCATAGTAGTGTAGGAAACCAACATTTTCTCAGTGAAACCCAGTTTTATATGATTTTATGGTTTTAGCCTAAAACACAAAAATCTTAACATTTTTGCCCTCGAGACCAATCGTTTTATACCAAAACATCTAGTTTTTCTTAAGGATTAGAACTTCCTCAAGCCCTTTGGCCTAACCAAAACCATTTCATAACATTTTCTTATTTTACGAAATATTGTGCTTAAAATATTATAAAATTCATAACTTACAAACCATACAGAATTTTGAAAAACTGTTTATGCAGCCTTGATAAGTTCTACAACATTTGCGTTTTAACTTTCCTAAAATTCCAACGTGAAGTGGACGTTTTGGTTGATTTTCATATTTGCTAAACTTTTGCAAATCTTTGCACTTTAGTCCTTTTAGAATTTTACAAAACTTTGTTCATAACAATTGTTGTCCTCACTGTTTTGGCAAATTTTAGACTTTACTTAGAAAATAAATTGGCCTATAAGGCCCTCCAAAACATCATTTATTAAAAACTAGTTGAACTTTGTATTTTAACAAAGTTTAATAATCTTTTTATTTTAACACAAAACCCCTTCTTACTTAATCTTTCATTAACATTATCATCATCAACATCATCATAAAATATAACCAATTATGTTGTAGAGTCCATTCAACATATCAAAGTCCATAATCATTTGTTGCATAAAAATAAAGTCAAAACTAGGGCTTAGGATTTTACCTAGGGATTTTCAAGTTGTAGCTCCTCCTTTAAGGTGCTTGAAAACCTTCTAAAAACCCTTGATAACATTCATAGCACATCCTATAAAAATCTCATCCAGATTATGAACAAAAACCCTTTAGCATAATAGGTAAAGCTTGGGTTTTTACCTTGAAACTTTTTAATCTTCCTCTATACCCTTGATTTTACTTCAAAACACGATTGGAGGTTGTTTTTTGAAAAATATTTGAGAAGATCTCATGGGGAAGTGGTCGATTTTGAGGAGAAAGAAATGGATTTTTTTTTCTTTTCTTTCCTTTTCTTTTTTCATGCTTTTTGCATGAAAATGATGGAGACCTGATGAGACTTAGAAAATGCACTTTTCTTAACATTAAAATCAAGTATTTTGCATTAATATTTCTCATAAAACTTCTCAATTATAGCAATTTAGTGATAAATAGTATTTTAGTGTCTTAGTGTGAAAATGTGTTTAAAATGTGTTTTTATTGTGTTTTTATGTTAAATAATATTTTTAGTAATTTTTAGAGTCTTTTCGATGTGTTAAATGTATATTTAATTTGTAAATAATGAAAACCGTTAAAATAATATTGTGTGATTTTATTTCAAGTTTTAAAATGTTTGTAAATAAGTTTTGAGTCTAAAATACGTTCTATTATGTCCCTAGTAATTTCTAAAAATAATCCCGAGTCTTAAATAGCATATCTATTAAGGTTTGTTAAGTTTATAAAATTTATGTATTTTTAGTAATTTTTGTGTGTTTTAATGTAAAATAAATATTTTTAATATTTTTTTAAATATTATGTTTGTAAAATAATTAATTTTAATGTGTTTGTAAATTTTAGATTTAAAATCTAGAGAAAAAACGGAGCAAAACGGCGTGAAAACGGGTAAAAAATGGACCTCAAATGCTCAAGAAATCAAAAAAATAAAAATAGACAAGATCTGACACGTGGCGTGATATTATCCGTCGGATCAACTTTAGATCAGTGCATCTCAGCTGTCCGCGTGTTTTCTCCTCACCGATCAAGTGCAGTATGACGGCACACGTGTGTCCTGTTCTTATCCATCGGATCAGCTTAGAAGACTTGATCTCGCGGTCATAAATGAGTCAAAGTCATGTGTGTTAACTTTCCTCAGTTGATTGAATCCGTGCAGTTTAGTTAGTCAGAGTCAGTGATCTAAGGGCTGCTGTGCGTCCATTTTGTGTGCCGCATCACACTAGATTACCCAGATTTTTATACCTCCTCTAGACTAATTCGAGAGCCAAAAAAAAGAAAAAAAATTAAAAAAATCAATAAAAATCAAAATTAGTTAAGGAATAATGAAGTGGTTGATTATAAATTATTCCAAAAAATTCTCCATCATTTTATGGATAATGAACTTGTCCTTAAGCCGATTATGGATAATCCTATGGGGATACGATACACTATGATATGTCATGGAGACTTAGCTATACGGGCTTCGTAATTCTATAGAGTTCCAGAGTGTAGCTCCAAGCTTTTAGTGGAGTAGCGTTGGAGTTGATAATTATGAAATGTATATCTGGGATATTGGGTTTCATAATTATCAGGAGCTTGAACTATATAGGTCCATTTGGTCCCCTTTGCTAGCTCACAAAATCATGTAACGATACGACGTGCTTTTACAATAATTGGTGACTTATGTCGATTTATTAGATTGGTTAAAAATTTGAAATAATCAAATAATTCATGTCTGTTTGTCGATTGAATTAATTTTGTAAACAAAATTAATTCAAGATAAACTTGTTGAATTATTAGGGTCAGATAATTCTTGTTTGTTTATCAGTTGATTTAATTTTGGATAAATTAAATCAAGATAAACTTGTAGAATTATTAAGAATCTATTTATTTTCTTAGAGATTATCTAGATAAAGTTGTTTTAATTAGATAACTTCTCTATTAGGTTATTTGAATTAAAACTGAGGC
>CAMOHE010038372.1:0-10507 GCA_946598075.1 Artocarpus hirsutus | reverse complement strand
TAATTATGAAATGTATATCTGGGATATTGGGTTTCATAATTATCGGGAGCTTGAACTATATAGGTCCATTTGGTCCCCTTTGCTAGCTCACAAAATCCTGTAATGATACGGCGTGCTTTTACAATAATTGGTGACTTATGTCAATTTATTAGATTGGTTGAAAATTTAAAAGAATCAAATAATTCATGTCTGTTTGTCAGTTGAATTAATTTTGTGAACAAAATTAATTCAAGATAAACTTGTTGAATTATTGGGGTCAGATAATTCTTGTCTGTTTATCAGTTGATTTAATTTTTGGATAAATTAAATCAAGATAAACTTGTAGAATTATTAGGAATCTATTTATTTTCTTAGAGATTATCTAGATAAAGTTGTTTTACTCTATTGGGTTATTTAAATTAAAACTGAGGCTTTATCCTATAGAATCTCGGGTGGAAAATAAAAGATTCGTGTGATTTTTATTTCGGCAGTTCGGCCTGCCTATGAAAAAGTTCGGCTTGCCTATGCGCAAATTAAAAATCGCGCGTTTTCATACGTTTTTACGCTTATCTTATCCGATATAGACCCGAATTTGGTTCTATTTTGAATTTTTGAGATCGTATCTGATAAGGAATGACCCTAGACCCAACCTTTATAAATAGGGAGTGAGTCTAATGAGTTATTTAGATCAATAGAGAGATTAAGAGTGATACTCTACTGGTGAGAATCTAAAACTCCCTGAGAGCTCTTGTTCACAAATCACGAACACTAGCTTTGGGTTCTCTCAATTGGTTGAAAAGAGAGTCACCTTGAGGAAGAGCTGTACGTGTGAGCCCACACTCACTCCGATCGTGGATAGAGAATAGCAAAAAAGACCAGTTGGTTGAGGCTCTTCTGGAACGTTACTTCTCTACACAGAATTCGGGAGCTTTTTGGCGCATACAAGGTCAGTAAGATCAGGTTAATTTATACATAAAGCATGTCAAACTTATGTTTTGGAAAATACTCTGATTTAAAATTTTTAAAATTCTACTGCGTATTATTTTTCCCACAATTCTACTACGGAGTGCTCGGCGCAATCAAATGGGACAAAGTCCCATTCTCTAATAAATGTCCTGGAAACTCATTAGCAAGGTATTCTCCACCTCGATTAGATCGAAGTGCCTTTATGGGTCTACCCAATTGCTTTTCCACTTCAGCCTGAAACTCCCTAAGCTTGTTGAAAGTTTCGCTTTTATGGTGCATTAGATACACATACCTATACCTTAAGTAATCGTCAATAAAAGTGATGAAGTACTCATACCTTCCTCGTGCCTAAATGTTCATTGATCTGCAAACATCACTATGCACAAGTTCTAGAACCCCTTCCGCCCTATTGTCCTTAGACCCAAATGGTCTTGTGGTCATTTTACCCTCTAAACAAGATTCACATTGAGGTATAGATTCAACCTTTAAATGACTTAAAGGTCCATCCTTTACCAACCTTTGAATCATATTCAGGTTAATATGACCAAGGCGCAAATGCCAAAGATAAGTCTTATTAGAGTGAGAAGTTTTAAGTCTTTTAGAGTTATTATCATTCATCTCAGCATTAAGCAGTAAGTCCATCTTAGGTTTGATAAAATATAGATTATTTTGCATCCATCTAGAACAGATAAAAGATTTATTTTTACGAATCACTACTTTATTATTAAAAGAAACCAAATATGAGTCTTTAAATAAACAAGTCATAGAAATTAATTTCCTTTTAAATTTAGGAACATAAAAACAATCTCACAAAATTAAATTCCTATAATTATCAAAATAAAGATGGACGCCTCGCACTGCTTTCGCTAAGACCAAGGATCCATCGTCCATCCGAAGCATGAAGTCTTCATAAAGTAGACTTCTCGTTTCTTTGAACCCCTGTAGAGAAATACAAACATGATTAGTTGCATAGGAATCTATGACCCAAATGTCACTAGATTCCTCAACTAAATAAGTTTCTAAATACAGAAGATCACACCTACCTCTTTTGGAAAGGAAGTCTTTGCAGTACTTCTTGATGTGCCCAACCTTCTCGCAGAAGAAGCATTTTAGCTTCTTCAGGTTCTTCTTCTTCTTCTTCTTGGCTTTGTTGTTAGCAGGAACAAAAGACTTCCTGTTTTTGGCCCGTTGTTTCTTTCTATTCCCAAAATTAGGATTGGAACCAAAAGTAGCTGTCAAATTGGCCTCTCCACCAGCAAGAGGCTCCCTGATTAGCAGTTCGAACTTCTGTAACTGTTTCATTAATTTTGTTAAGGTCATATCTCGCCTATTGCTCAAATTAAATGTAGCTCTAAACGGAATAAATTCCTTTGACAGAGTCTCAAAGACTATAGTCATATGAGTTTTAACATCGATGTCGGCTCCATTGGTTTGTGCCTCAGCGAATAACCCATGACCAACATCATGTGCTCCTTTACAGATGTCCTTGGTCTCTACTTATAGTTTAACAATTTTTGAAGGGCCCCTTGCTACTTAGTTAAGGCCTGGCCTCCAAACATGTCTTCAAGATTATCTAGGATCTGCTTAGCAGTCTTATAATCCTCAGGTTGAGCTTGCAACACGTTGTTCATACTAACCATAACATAGCAGCAAGCTTGATCATTTGCATCTTTCCAATAATCATATGCTTGGAATTGATCATTGGTGGAATCTCCCGTAAGCTCAAGAGGACAAAGGGTTGTCATCATAAATTTCAGTTTCTCAAAGGAGAGGACAATATCTAAGTTCTGTTTCTAATCATTATAATTCTCTTCGGTTATTTGGTTTTTGTCAAGTATTGAATATAAAGCGTGTTTAGACATTTTTAATCTACAATAAATAATCATATACCAAACATAGCAAACATGCAATAATAATTTAGTAAGATAATACAATAATGTAAAAACATACAAATGTGTTTATATGTCAAAATCTTGAAAATGTCACAACCTTACAACGATAATTCCCAACTCAAAATTCAACAAGCTTCTAGGGGAGTCATGCCAAATTCAATTAGGAACGCGGATCCCCTCTTGATTAATATATGTCTGTTAGACATGTATGCCCTAAGGAGTAAAAATTTAATATATTTTTTGAAACATTTTTATCAACAAAGAATTTATTTATTATTTATATATCAAATCTTGTCCTCTTTTCGTTTATATTTGTTGAATGTATGTTAAGCAAACAATAGTCTGAGACTGTCGGTCTAAACCTTTAAGAATTGGATATATGATGGACAGATTATGTGGAAGACACAATTCTTAAGGTGACGGTCTAAAACACAAGATCCGCAATCGAGGAAATAAAGTTGGGCATTTTATTCATGTAAAGATTATTATGTTGTCTATATTCCTATTGGGAGATGGTTTGTCTTGACCATTGAAGGTGGACTCCGTGAATAGAAACATTGGCACGTTGTCATAGGTGATGAAGTGTTGGATCGGGACATAAAGTGAATTGATTTGGATTAATAATTCTGTCTCGGCAAATCGATTCACTTTGGACAGTCATTTGTATTGTATCTTAATCTTCAGATGAATAGTGGGCCTGTTGTCTTCACTTGTGTCTTTTGATGTACCATAGGGTGACACCCACATTTTAATAGTGGTATGCATGCTGGTACATTAGAGGCATGATTTTTGATAGCGTAGACTTATTATTCATAGATATGGAATCCATAACTCCTATATAGGAGTAGTGATATCCTCTTATATGCGTTATCCTGTAATTGAAAAACTGAAGCGCTCAACCATTTGGATACATAGATGTGACTGAATGGTATACTGTCTTTGGATAGTAAGTTTTTCGATAGTGAGATAATGAAACGTAAGATAAAAATAATCGGGAAGGTAAGACAGAATTTGTCTTTAAGCCGATTATGAATAATTTTATGGGGATACGATACATTATGATATGTAATAGAGACTTAGCTATATGAGCTTCGTAATTGTACATAATTCGAGAGTGCAGCTCTAAGCTTTTAGTGGAGTAGCGTTGGAGTTGATAATTATGAAATGTATATCTAGGATATTGGGTTTCATAATTATCAGAAACTTGAACTATATAGGTCCATTATGTCCTATTTACTAGCTCACAAAAATCCTATAATGATAAGGCGCGCTTTTCTAATAATTGGTGATTTATGTCAGATTTATTAGATTGGTTGAAATTCGAAAGAATCAAATAATTCATGTTTGTTCATCGGTTGAATTAATTTTGTGACAAAATTAATTCAAGATAAACTTATTAAATTATTGAGATCGGATAATTCTTGTCTATTTTTCAATTGCTTTAAGTGAATAAATTAAATCAAGAAAACTTGTGGAATTATCACGAATTCATTTATTTTCCTAGAGATTATCTAGATAAAGTTGTTTTAATTAGATAACTTCTCTATTGTTATTTGAATTAAAACTATAACTTTATCTTCTAGAATATCAGGTGGAAAATAAAAGATTTGGTGAAATTTTTATCATAGGTTCGGCATGCCAATTAGACAGATCGGCATGCCGATCACACAATAAAAGGATCACACATTTTTACGCAAATTTAATCAAATATTGATCCAAATTTGATTCTAATTCGAATTTTGAGGCATTATCTGATAATAACTGACTCATGGGCCCAACCTCTATAAAAAGGAAGTGAGTTTCATTATTATTGAGATCAATTGAGAGATTAAGAGTGAAACTCTACTAGTGAGATTCTGAAAACTCCCTGAGAGTTCTTGTTCACATATCACGAACATTAGCTTGGGTTCTCTCAATTGGTTGGAAGGAGAGTCGCCTGGTGGAAGAGCTGTACGTGTGAGCCCACACTCACTCCAATCTTGGATAGAGAATAGCAAAGAATGCTAGTTGGTTGAGGTCTTTCTAGAATGTTACTTTTCTTCACTGATTGAGGAAGCTTTTTGACAATTACAAGGTTAGTAAAATCTGGTTAATTTATGTATATAGTATGTCAAACTTGTGTTTTGAAAAATACCCTGATACAAAAATTTTTAAAATTTTGCCGCATATTATTTTTCCAACACTTTGAGCTCATCAATGATAAACTTGATTATATTAATGATATATTGAAAGAAAAAAAAGTTGATTTTTTCACTTCATTAATGATGTACTGGAAAGGCACGGGGCCCTCCTCCTAGCACCAAATTGTTGATGCTCTGCTTACTTTGGTGATGATCAATGTCACATGCGGTTGTGTACGATGGTTAAATTGCCTTCTCTGCTTGCCTCAGTTTCTTGAGGTGAACCTGCAATAAGAAAAGGAACACTTTGGAAATCATAGGAACACCGGTGTGATACTGACTAAAGGCTCTCCAAAGCTGAAGTCAGGTACTTGTTCAACTGAGATCGGAAGTAGGGTTAGATAAGAAAGTCCATGTTACCTCTTAGGTGGAATAAATATTTTCAATTTATAGACTACCACCTGGACTAGGTTTTAGGCGAGTTGAGCCGTGATCCCGGTGTCCTATTAGGTGGTGTTAGGTGGTAGGTGACAAGTGTCATGATCCCAAATGAAGATCAATTCTCCATCTGATAGTTGAGATGAGGCCATATGTCATCCTTTGAAGATGCCTAGGTACATGCCATATCTATCCATCCCGAGCTCATGTTCTTCCTAAGGAGGCGATGTCTTGTGTGGCAGCCAACGGAGGCCCTAGGCAGTACCTTGGGAAGAAGTGCTAATTAGAGGGGAGTTGTGGACGCATCAGAAATTGCTATGTCCGAGCAGGGTGGTCAAACAGTCAAGGAACAGTCTTTAGAAAAAGAGTGCCAAATACACCCCTAACATAGGATATGACTCATGAAAAACATTGGCTTTTGAATCGAGTCTTACTCCTTGACCAACGTAAAATTGACTGCCATTTTTAAAATTGCCAACTAGATATATAACGGTTCTCTATCTTTTAGTTTTGATAGGATCAACATAGTGGAAAGGTACATCTTTACATCTTGGAAGGCTTGCTTATAGCGATCGCTTCATTCAAACTTCGTGTTCTTCTTCAACAAATGAAAGAACGACAAACACTTGTCTGATGAGCGAGCTATGAACTAGTTGAGAACTACGACTCGCCTAGTCAGCTTTTGAATTTCTCACTTGCTCTATGGTGATGGCATGAGTTGGAAAGCTCTTACTTGATCTGGGTTCGCTTTAATCCCTTTGTCATAAGATATCCCAGGAACAATTCATGGGTAACCCCAAAAGTACACCTTTATGGGTTCAACTTCATGTTATACTTTCTTAACATGTTGAAGCACTCTTGTAAATGCTGCACATGAAGATGAGCCTGTAAAGATTTTGCTAGCATATTGTCAATATAAACTTCAATATTATTACCGATTTGTTTCTCGAACATCATGTTGATGAGCCTCTAATAGGTTGCTCTAGCATCCTTTAACCCAAACGGCATGATCTTCAAACAAAAAATACCATGCTCAATGATGAAGTTAGTCTTCTCTTGATCTTTAGGATGCAACAGGATCTGATTGTAGCAAGATAAAGCATAAAGAAACTTAGGACTCGTGGCCAACAGTCGCATCAATGAGGCAATTGATGTGAGATAATGGATAGTTGTCTTTTAGGTAGGCTTTATTCAAGTCTGTGAAGTCTACACACATTCGCCACTTTCCATTCTTATTTTTCACTATCATGACATTTGTAAGCTAGTCTGGATACTGAACTAGTCAAATGAACTTGGCTTCCAATAAACACTTAACTTCCTCCTTCACTATATTATTCTGCTCAATCTCCAGTCATCTCCTTTTTTATCGCATGGGCCAATGGTTTGGGTCGACATTAACATGATGGATGATAATACTTGAGTCAATCCTAGGTATATCTGCATAAGACCATGCAAAGTAGTCTTTATTAGCCTTTAAGAAGTCAACTATAGCAGATTTTACCTCTAGATCGAGCTGCGAGCCAATTTTTTCCATCTTGCGCTTGTTCTTAGGGTTTGTACTTCATCCAATTGTTCAAGCACTGGCTCACCTCGCTTCTTAATATTTGACCCACTCGATGGGCTTGTCTGCAATTGCCATAAGGCTATTTTTTTTTTTTGCTTCAACGCCTTCAAATAGCAACTCCTTACCAAGTCTTGTCTTCCCCTAATTTCTCTTATCCTTCACCTCGTTAGGAATTGGATTCGCTAATGGTAAGTGGATGAGACCTTCTTCATCGAATGTGTCCATAGTCGCCCAAGGATCATTTTGTACCCATAGGGGCACTCTATGACGAGAAAATTTGTCACCTCGTTTTCTCCCACAACATAGACCACTAGTTTGATTCTTCCCATCGCTGTAGTGGCCTTGCTATTGAATCCCATCAATGTGGTGGTTGATTTTTTTATCTCCTTCTCGTGAATGTCCATCTCTTTTCACGTCGTGAAAAACAAAATGTCTACCGAGCTCCCATTATAAACAAGTATCCTCCCAATTTTGTAATTCACGATGTTGACTTTGATCACCAAAGCGTCGTCGTGTGGCCTATCAAGCCCTGACGCTTCATCGCTATGAAACGAAATAGTGTGCTCTCCAAATTCTTCTACCATGAAACTGGTGGTTGCTTGATTTGTTTTTCTCTTATGGGCTTTCATCTAGTTCATGGAGTCTCCGTTATGGACTAAGCCCCCATAGATGGACTGATTTTGGCTTACTTCTTATTTTTTATGAGCAATTTGCATCGCTAGTCCTTTAACTTTTTAATAGGTGACACTTTGATCCCTCTTTTTTTGATTTTGATAAAACCATCCTCAAATTTTTAAAACCTTAGCAATTAAGCCTTTTCCGTCAATCTCCATTAAATTTCTCACAAAATCCATCACTTGCCAAGCATGTGCTCCGATTTAGAGGGGTATATTGGTAAAGTAACAAAAATTTATAATTTCACAAAAAATTAAAAGACAAAAATGAGATGCATTGCTATTTGGCTCGGATTTGGGGGATTTTTGGGGGAAAAAAATTGATGAATGACCCTTTTTTTTTTTTGCATAAAAAAACTAACTTTTTAGGTACTAAAACAGTTCTAGTGTTTTTTTTTGTCCACCATATTTAGGTTCCTCTCTCCGATACAGTCCTTTTTCTCTTTTTTATGAAAAAAACTGGGGTAGTTTCGGTGCTCAGAAAAAGCCACTTTTTTTAATTTTAAAAAAAAGAGGCCATTTCCTTAATTTGAATTTTTTTTTTGGCCTTTCTTTCGAATTAACCGCTAGGATTTTAACAACTCTTTATTGCCTCCATCATTATCTCAATGCCCCACAAATCTAATGATATCCTCCACTTCTTTTTCCTTCTCTACACCATCCTTGGCTGCCACAAGACATTCTTGCCCTCATGAAGTGAATGTGGAGGAAACGAAAAAGGACCGAGGTGAATATTCGCTGCAGTGAGATTTTTCTAAAGATCTAGAGCTAAACTTGCGGCTGCATGCATTCTTCTCCTTGGGTTTTGATTGCAATATTTACAAATTGATATATACTTGAAACATAGATGAAAAGGAGGAAATTTCAATTTGTGCGAGAAAATTTGTAGGTAGATTTTTCTCTCCATTATTTAAATTTGGAAATCGAGAAAGAGGGTGTGATGGGGGAAAGCTGGATCTATGATTTACGAAATAGAAAACCAAAATACAAAATAGGAAAATATATATATAAATGATTTGGAGTCAAATATAATATAAATTATATAACAAATGAGTTGTGGATGTAAAAGTGAAAAAAATCCAAATAACTCTATTGACGCAACGATTTTCTTTTCAAAAAGAGAAAAATGAAAAAAAAATCACCTAGCATTAGAAGAGATAACAGATATGATCATCCTCTTCTTCTTGGCGAATGGATTGAAGCTAAAGCAAGATAGGAACATGACAAACGATAACAACTACAGAGGTGGAATCGAGGGTTGTGGTGGTAGAGGTAGCCACAACTGGCTTGTGATATTTGAGCTTTTGTGTGGCTATTTGGGTTTGTTTTCTTTGAGATCTGGTCTTGCTCGATGGAGGGCGATGGTTTCGAGTGGCAAGTTTTGTAGGAGAGGGAGGGAAGGGATGGGCTACTCTGTTGGCCATCGTGAAGGTTCCATTTGTTTATTTTTTCCCTTTTCATTTTTTGGTTGTGTGAGGTAAGGACATTCTTGTCTTCTCATCAACATGTGATGGTCACATGATGGATTCTGTGAGCAGAGTTTGATGGAAATGGCTTAATTGTCAAGTTCTTAAGACTATAAGGATGGTTTTGTCAAAATTAAAAGAAGAAGAACTAAAGTATCACTTACGAAAGAGTTAAGGCACTAGTAATACAAATTACTCTTTTTTATTTCAACTTTTCTTGATTTTTCAGTTTTGATTAAATATTTCTTATTTTCATATTGATATACATAAAAAAATATATGGGTTCATTTGGTGCGTAAATTTGGAATGATGTGATTTAGAACTTTATAGTTTAAACTGTAGGTTTTAAACTTTGTGGTTTAAATAGTAGTTTTAAAATGACGTTTAAAACATAAAAGTTTAAAATAAGAATAAAACTTAAAATAAAAATTAGTGTTTGAAAATTTATGGTTTGTGAAAGGTTAACAAGAATAAAAATGATTTTTATTGTAAAAATAGTTCAAACCATATGAACTCAAGGAAGATTAAAGTCTGAATTTTAAGGGGACGTTTGGTATGCAGTAATCCTGATGTGGGAATGGGAATCTTACAGATTACCATGTTTGGTATGCAGTAATTTGAGTTTTGGATTCTTGGGAAACTTATTCCTATAAGATTCGGATTACCTCATTTTAGGGTAATTTGAAGCCCATTCAACATGTGATATTTATATTCCTAGGAATCTCAAAATTATAGAAATCTCACCTTTTTTTTCATGATGATGATGATGATGATAATTATATCATCATGAAAATTAATATTTTCATGATGATATAATTATTATTTAATATTTTCATGATGATATAATTAATATTTTCATGATAATATTTTAAATTATTATTATTATACTATTTTTATAAATTAATATTTCTATGCAATAAAAATATAAAAATTATATCAATATAAAATAATAATTTGATAATAATGTTAATAATAACATTAACAATATTAATAATATATAATATATTACATATACAATATCTAAATATAATATATATTATTATTAATTAATATTAGAATATAATATATATAAATACTATAATAATAAAATAAAATAATTTTGTACTATTATTATAAATTAATATTAATATATGATATAAATATAAATCTTATATCAATATAAAATTAATAAGAATAATAATAACATTAACAATAAAAACATAATAATATAACATCAATATGAATTTTATAATATTAATATTAATATTCATAGTAATATCAATATTAAATTATAATTTGATAATAATGTTAATAATAACATTAACAATATTAATAATATATAATATATTACATATACAATATCTAAATATAATATATATTATTATTAATTAATATTAGAATATAATATATATAAATACTATAATAATAA
>CAMOHE010038371.1:21718-32295 GCA_946598075.1 Artocarpus hirsutus | reverse complement strand
GCATACATTATATAATCATAATAAACATATTCTCATGAGTTTTATACCAAAATCATCATCAAACCAAAATAAAGGTTGGTTGTCGATTTTAATTCAAGACTCAAGTTTTTGTTCATAAATGCTCAAATATGTATGCTAACATAATTAGAAATTTGCATGAACTTTGAACATGAAAATTATACATTAAAGATAGAGAAACACATACTAAAAACTAAGTTTGAATTAAAGAAAACCTATCTCAAAACTCCTTTGAAAAACACCAAAGTTTGGGTAAAAATCAAGCTTGAATTGACTCCAAAACAACTTCAAACGTGGCTGGGAATTATAGTTACTTTGGCTGCAAAGAGAGATTTATGCTTTATGTCTTTAGTTAGAAATTGAAGTGAGAAAAAGAGAGAATGAGAAACTAGAGAAGAAGGTGGTGATGGTTCAATAAAAAGGCATCAAAATAATTGAGGAGCGGGAGATAATTGTAGGTTTATGGGGAAAGTGGTAGGAAGAAACAAATGAGCATTAAAAGAAAATATTATCATGTCTCCCCTTGAGACTTTTAGTAAATAATGCTTATATAATTGAGGGGGCAAATGAGGTAAGTTGTGGAAGAAGATGAATGAAACATTAAAAATGTGGTTAAGAAAATATATCAATGTCTTCTAGTAATTGAGGTGAATTAATTCTATGTCTCTTTCAGAGACCTTTAACTAAATGAGAAAGAGGCTACTTAATTGAGCATTAATATAGGGGGACAAGGTTGGTAGAAGTGGGTTATAGGTAAATTTTGAATGTTTCCTATGGAAACTTGGTAAGAAATACTAAAGTGACATTTTATTCATATGATTTCTATAAAAATTATACCCGTTAAAATAACAGGTGTTTCAAGAATAAAGTAGAGAAAACCATAAAATTACAGCCATTGGTGTTAATAACTCAAAAGAAAAAGAAAAAGTAACCTTACTTTAAGCAACAGGTAAAAAAAGGGGCTTCCGGTTCGATTGTTCTTTAATACTCTTATAAGCCCCCAATTATTCATAATCGGGAAATTGTTGTCAGCAATTTCAGCGTCCAAGATTAAGTGGGGGAATTTTATGCCACTACCATAATTGGGGGAATATAGAAGGACCCTATTATGAATTAAAAAGAAAGAAAGAAAGAAAGATGTGACATGTCACTAGGAACAAAGCAAAGAGAAGAGAATGAAGTTAGGACAAAGATTAAAAGAATGCCAAAAAAGAACAAATATAACAAATTTCGACCCTAGATCCTGTGTCCAATTTTTCCTATGCCATATTATTTTCAACCCTTTATATATTATGTCGAGTCATTTAAAAATATTTTGTAACTGTTTGAAAGACTTTCATTACCACTGTTTAAAATTTTTCTTCCTAAGTACTTATAATTTTCTTTTTCTCAAGAAAAAGAAAGATTATTGGTGTCACCTGCTTTGCATTCTATTCGCCACTTTGAAAATCCTAGAGCCCACCAATAGGACAGAAAAGACATAGCTTAATTTTGCTTGAAGGATGAGTTTAGTTTTCATCCATGCCACCATATACCCAATGATGCCCTAACTTTTCGTATTTTCTTGGGCACAAATTTTTTAAATTAAAGAATGCCTTTTGTAGTTTTTAAAAACAAAATAACAAATTGAGTAACAGTTAAAATTACAAGATATAATTATGTAATTAACTCAACTTTTTTCAAATTTTTTTAACAAAAGATTGAAAACGTTAAAACCCTTAGAAACATCAAATTGTCAATTTTAATACTATTAACGATTGGAAGCACATACATATATAGTTGAATACTTTAGCTACATAAATGTAGAATTTTCTTAAAAATTGTTTTCTTTTAATTTATTATTCTCTTATGAGTTAGTTTGGTTTAGTAAAGAAAGAGTATAACTTTTTTTTTTAACAAAAAATATTTTGACGTGACAAGTGTGAAAGTAACTTATTTAGGGGTACAAAACAAAAAAAAAATGGTAGAAAGATTTAGTAAATAACATTTTTTTATTGTAAATAATTGAAGTAAATAGCAAGCTTAAAAGTTTACTCAGTAAATTATTATTTTTACTTATAGTAAATAGATTTTTTACATAGTAATTTAACATGCTATTTACTTACAACTAGTTTGTAAAAATGTTGTTTATTAGAATTTCTGTAAATAGTATTTAAAAAGGTTGCTGGGAAAAACCTGTTTAAATAGAGACCCATTTAAGAAATTATTTTAATAGGAAAACTAAGCAAAAAGCATTTATAAAGATTATATCTATAAAAATATGATTTTAGAGGACTACAAGAAAAAAAATAATTAAAATAGAGGGACACTTGAAGAATATAATTTCAATGTGGCCAAATTAAGGGGAAAAAAAAAAAGCACATATGCGGGCAAATTGTTTTTATTATAAACAAATTAGAGAAAAGGTTATTAATGAAAATTTTGTGCATGAAGTGGGCACATACCAAAAGTTTTTCATAAATATATTCATTACAATTAATTTTGCAAAAATCCGGGGGGCATATGCCCCATGCCTTTGCCTCCCCGCCCATGATCCTCGGTCACTTTATTCGGATCATAAATAAAAATGAAAAGAAAATCTGAGAAAGGGAATCATTGAATGATTATTCCTTGGTGCTAATGACACCACTGTCGATAATTTTTACCAAAAACACTTTCAAATCATCAATATGTTATACTTGGAACATGCTGCTGTAAGAAGAAATTTTTTTCCTAGATTTTATGATGCGAGATAACTATTTTCTTTCTATTCATCCGAGATTTCTCGGTAACCCTAAAAGCGTAAACACCGTAATTAATTAAGGACGCTCCTATCATAAGCATGCAAATTTTTTTGAAAAGAAAATTTAAGACACTAATAAAGTGTTTGACATGGTTATGAAAGCTATTAGTTAGAACTGTTTTTACTTTAGCATGTGAGAGTTTTATATTATATTAATTTTTTTTTATTGTAGCATATAAAAGCTTTATATTATTTATAACTAAATTAATGGTGTTAACCACCTTTAGCGAAACCTAGGGTGAGAGTGCATGCATCCAAAGGGCATACAAATACTTGGACTATTTCTAATTTTCAATTAGCAAAATACCATAAACGGCAATCACCATCGCTTTCACAGGAAATAATATTAAAATCTTTCTCTTTTCCTTATATTTTCGATTAAATATTTGCTGCTCAATTTAGTCCTCATAGTAGGACACGTGCCAGGACATCCTAGTCATTATTTTCTTTTCAAAAAGGATGAAAAACAGGGAGAAAAATCCTTTAGCCTTCTTGGAAATAAAACGACAATGTTACTGTACAATCAATCATCTTTTATACAAGCAATTTTTCAAGATCTGATGATGAACAAATTGAAGCCTTGGAAAATTAATAAGCCTTTTTAAGAATGTGGTTGGAACTACACGTTAAAGCAAAAAATAGTAGAGAATGTAAAAAAAAAAAGACGGTAGAAAATTTGATTAAAATTATAAACATTGATTTAAACGGTGCTCTTAAATATAATGTAATGCAATTGTCTAGAGCCCTACTTTAAATTAAGGCCCTCAAATTAATTTTATTGTTTTTATAACCACGTTAATGTTAATTCCACGTTAAAACGTTACAAAAAAAAAATGAAAGAAAAGAAAACACTTTGATTGAAATAAGGGAAAAATTAGAACAAGGACCCCCTTTTTTTCTCATCTAACTGAATTATTATTTATATGCCCTTGGATTATATCAAACAGTAAAAACCATAAAAGGTGCACGTATTTTATTGTACAGTGAGTTGCAGGTAACCAATTGACGTCTAATACATAAAAACAGTTTCTTCTTTATTGCCAACCGATTAATTTAAAACAAAATAAAAGTCAGTGAGTCGCACACTCCCGAGGCCAATAAAATAGTACTAAAATGGGTATGTCCGAGTCAAAGCGACCAGTAAGAGACGGCCACTGAAGTGAACTCGTCAAGTCAACAAGATGAACGGTGATATGCGCTCCTCATGTAACGGAGAAATCAACGGCTTCCGTTACGCCGTCACAAAAACCACCTGAGAGTCCACCTCAGTCAAAGACAAATATACCCCCTCACTCCCCCAAAACCCAATTTTGAAAAGCGACTTTCTCTCTCCGAAAAAAAAAAATTTACTCTCTCTCTCTCAACAGAGAATCCGAGAAACGCATGAATTTACGTTTCGGTTTCGGGTTTTTTTGTTCCCGTTTCGGACGGTATAAAGCCCAAAGCGAGTAATTTCGGAACTTTACTCTCACTTTCTCTCTCTATCAGAGAATCAGCCATGGCTGAGCGCGAGAGCTCCGACGCTCTCGAGGCGGAAAACCTAAAGCCGAACGACGAAGAGGAAGAAGAGGAGGAAGAGGACGAGGAGGAGGAGGAGAAGGTAGGCCAAGAAGGTGACGAGGAGAGAGAAAGTGAATTGCGAGATGGTGAGCGGCAGAGCTCAGAGCCGAACTCCAAACAGTCTCGATTGCAAACCCTAGCTGTGCCTTTGCCCGACAAGGATCAGTGTACTTGTAGTTTTTTTTTTTTTTTTTGCTTATTTCAATGGTGTCAGTCTCTTTTGGAAGTGGTTTGCTTGTTTGTTTGTTTTTCGTTTTTCGATTCTGTATTGTGGAATTATAGTAAAGAGGATTTTTTGTTTTCGTTTGATCTTTCAGGTGCTCAGGTGAATTCTACGCCCAAGTCGAACACTGGACCTCAATCCATAGTGAGTCGTTGATTATTTATATATATATATATTTTTTAAATTTTGGCCTTTTTTTATTCTATTTCGATGTTTTCTCTTGTTTGGCCCTGCTTCTCGGATCTGTTGTCATGAATTTTCAGAACTCGTGTGATACGTTTCTGGTTTGTACTTTGATTACCTAAATATAAATTGGGAAATGTATTTCATATTCAAATTTGGAGAATTCATTTAAAAATACGAGCTGGTGGAAATCTTTAGTCATTTTTTGGCTTTTTGCACCGTTTGCTATTGATTAGTGTTCTAGGTTATAACACTAAGAGATGGTTGGGAGCTTTTTTTATTACGTAATTTACTCCTTAATTGAGCAGAAATGAGGTTGAATTTGATCATTTATACCTTTCAGTGGATGTGTTCGAGTTACTTTTACCCGTTCTTTGTCAGCACCCTTGACCCTCCCTTTGTAAATAACTTCACGAATTTAAGGTAAATGTGAATCCAGCTGTGACATGGTAAAGAATTGGTGCAAATCTATGAAAATTTCTTATCCACGTATGTTAGTAAAATCAGGAAACGTACATTTTGAGATCTTGAGGATGGCGGTAGATAAGGTATAGTCAATTCCTTTTTTTTTTTTTTTTTTTTTTTTTTGTGTTGTGGGTGGGGAGGATGGGGATGTTGTTTGTAGTGGTAAGAGTTGCGCTAGGCTTTCATATCCGCTTTCTTTACAGGTTCTGACGAGATTTTTAATATGAAGAAAATATATGCTTTTTGATAAGATGTTGTTGTTGTTGTGTTTTCTTTTTCTTTTTCTTTTTTTTTTCTTTTCTTTTTTTTTTTTTATAAATATCCAGGATAATTAGCCTGAAGAACTTCAACCTGCCCCGCTTATAGTGATAAATATTTTTGTATTATCTTTAGCCTTATTCATATTATAGGTACGTATGAAAAAAAAGGACACTGTCTCAATGGGCGAGGGGCTTTAGTGCTTATGGTGTAGAATATTTACTTATGAGGTCGTATGAGAAGTTAATAAGAGTGATGAATTCCTTCTATGTATTTTTATCCCATGGTTGTAATGAATCGATTTACTGGATTCTGTGAGTACCCACCTGAAGTCACCCAAACTCGTGGATTATAAAGGTTCTTTGGCATCTTGCTTGGTCTCACAACTTCTCAACTTTGTTTTACACTAATTCAGATTAATTTCCACTAAAAAACAGATTATTTCCGAGTGTTTAGATGTCTTTTGTCTTGTACCTCTTGCTAAATTGCCTCTTCCACATATTATTCACCTCTATAGGTCATGAACCCTGCCTTGCACCAATGTTTGAATTACATTATGTTCACTGCCATAATTCCAGAATATGTCTTTCTTATTACTCGTTCTTCTGTGCACCTCTACAAGTCATGAACCCTGCGTTATGCCAATCTTTGAATTACATTATGTTCATCATAGTTCCAGGATATGTCTCTTGGTCTTATTATGCGATTTGCTGTGTGTCATATCTGGTACCTTATGTGATTTTCTGTGTATTATATCTGGTCCCTTGTGCATCGAGTTGGTCAATAAATCAATTTTCCCATTTCCTCTTTAATTTTGTTTAATCACACAGGAGCAAGCTGAGGTGCTTAAGCACGAAGTTCAGGCTGTCTCTAATGGCCAGGATGCTGATGCGCAGACAGAAAGGCAGCATCAAGCAATTGTGTGTCGACCTTTGTCCAAACTGTCACCAACCTCTGTTACCCAATCTATTTCATCTGCTCCAAGTCCAACTCCACTGGAGCAGAGACTATCATTGCCAAAGGAAATTGGTCTTCGGAAGACAGAGGCAGACAAGAAAAACTCTTCAGCCCTTAAAACTGTAACTCCTATTTCTGTCGTGAAGATACCTTCTTCTGATGGTTACAACTGGCGGAAATATGGTCAGAAGCAAGTAAAGAGTCCTGAAGGTTCTCGAAGCTATTATAAATGCACACATTCAGAGTGCTATGCTAAAAAGATTGAATGTTGTGATCACTCAGGCTGTGTGACAGAAATTGTCTACAAAAGCCAGCATTCACATGATCCTCCTAAAAAGAGTAACTGTGCAAGGGAAACTAAGCTTTCATCTGCTGAGCGTGTTTCTGGAACTAACGTTACAAAACAGCCCTGTAGAATTCCTAAAGATGCAGATCCATCCACATCTGCTAAAGAAAGTATACAAGAAACACCTTCATGTTCTGAAAGAAAACGCCAGAACTCGATCAACTCTGATGAGAGTGGTGAAGTTATGGTCAAAGAGGAGCATGCGAATGAACCGGAGACAAAACGAAGGCAAGTTTCCAATTTGTATCATCAATTTGTTCTCTGATGAACTCTCTCGCTTGTGAAAGGAGCTTTTTTGATGCCTTGTTCTAATTTATTCCCCCTTTTCCAATAACCAGATTGAAGAAAAGTCACTTAGAATATTCAAGTTCTCTCTTGAAACCTTGCAAGAAGCCTAAATTCGTTGTGCATGCGGCTGGCGATGTTGGGATTTCAGGTGATGGATACAGATGGCGGAAATATGGCCAGAAAATGGTGAAGGGAAATCCTCACCCGAGGTGCATATCCATCTCATGGTTATTTTCTGTCTATAATTTTTTGACATGATGGATTAGTGTGTGAACTGCATTGTCTAAAAAATATTTTCATGGTCAAAACTCACCAGTCTCTGTCTCTACCTGGTTAAACGAGTATAGTTTGCCTTGGCTGGTAACATTTTCTCTAATTTAAAATTGTGTCCAGATTTCAAGACAGTTTTCAATTTCAGATTGCTTTGATTTTCTGAAAAGAGTTTATGATCAGTTATAAGAGATGTATAGTCAATGATGCTTACGCTAAAATCATAATTTCTCGTTTCTCCAAAAAAAAAAAAATCATGATTCCTGGTGCATCATAAACTGCACTACTGTCTTGGAAATTTGCGAGTGCCTGCGAGAATATGAGCTATATTTATTCTGTTTTTTAAAGCCATCTAATTTCTCAGTTCTTACAAAAGTGTGATTCAGTGATCGCTTATTCAGTTTGTGCTAGTCAATGGATTTGCTTTCATTTCACTGGTGATCTGTTTGAATATGATTTTTCAGAAACTACTATAGATGCACTTCTGCTGGATGTCCTGTAAGAAAGCATATCGAGACAGCGGTAGACAACACAAGTGCCGTCATTATAACATACAAGGGCATACATGACCACGACATGCCGGTACCGAAAAAGCGACATGGCCCTCCAAGTGCTCCTCTTGTCGCCGCTGCTGCTCCTGCTTCCATGAACAATATGCAGTTGAAGAAATCTGAGACCGTTCAAAACCAAATCCCTTCAACCCAATGGTCTGTTGATAATGAAGGAGAGTTGACTGGTGAAGCCTTGGACCTTGGGGGCGAGAAGGCAATGGAATCGGCCAGAACTCTTTTGAGCATAGGATTTGAAATCAAACCTTGTTGAAAGCTCCCCTTCTGGCCCAAGGAATAATAGAGAACTATTGGTGTTTGTATACATAAATTTATCGGATTGTCAGAATTTTATTTTCTCTTTTGTTTTCTCTCCCTCTTTTTTTTTTTTTTTCACATTTCTTGTTTTCTTTTATTTATTGCTCTCTCTCTCTCTCTCTCTCTCTCTCTGTGGCTGTAGCCTTTCAGTCCACAGTTGTGTATATTCGGTAATGTAAACCCTAGCTGCATGTTTGGAATAGGATAATTTAAGAGGATCATTTAATCCGATAGCACAGCTTTCTGTCTTGTCCTTTTCTTGGGCCATTTTTGACACGCGGTGTGTTGTATATCCTCTTCGTTCAACTTCGATACATGTATAGTCTAGTCATAAATTTATATTTATATTTTAATGTATAGAGAGATGAAAAATTTTGACGCCGTTTTTTTCATAAAAGAAGTCAGTAAACAAAACAGTTGCAACAAACATGTGCATGGCAAATTTTGCCTGTTGAAAAAGGAATGGTCAATTTTATAATCCTAGAATGGTTGGGACAAAAATAAAGAGTAAGGCAGACACTGATCGGATCCGGTTGCTGATTAAGTTTTTGACTTGTAAACTGTGAAAAACTCCCAAAAAGAATAAAAAAATTGTGCTAGGATATAGGGGAAAAAAAGAAGAAGAAATGCTCTATCGACATAATAGACTAATAATTAAATCTTGAGTAAATTGTATGGTTGTATCTTGGGTTATTTTTTTTTGCATTAGACATATTGAACTTTTAATCTTCTCAAAATACACCTTGAACTTTAAAAATAATTGACAATTGAAGTCCAATACTTATTTTTAATTTCCATTCAGTATTTTTTCATGTGTTGAGCTTCAATTTTGTTCTTAAAATGATGAGCCCTACCCTTAAAAAAAAATTCACGTGTACCAAATCATCCATGCTTTTTTATGCTCATTTGTTATTGGACCTCAATAGTCAATGAATTCAAAATTTAGGGTATATTTTGCCAGTATTAAAAGTTCAGAGTTCATTATGGAAAAACGAATAATTCAGATTGCAACAGTGCAATTTACTTTCAAATCTTTATTGAAGTTTGATAAATTACCATTTTATAATTTTAATAAATCAGAAAAAAAAGTATTCCCATTTATAGTTCATATTTTTTAACATTAAATACGATCAAAATCACTTTAAAAAATATGTAAAATTAACAAAATGATATACATATATGATAGTTGAAAATTGAGCCCTATCTGTAGAGTAATTTTACATATTTTATTGTATAATTTCCCTTGAAAATAATTATAATATGATTTACAATTGAAAACTATGTTCTTCACCTTTTCATACCTTACTATTGAATTCTTCTATAAATAACACTAATAATAGTTTGGATATTAAGATTTTGTACGTTCGTTTTAGGCTAAATTAAAAACTATACTTTTAGTTTATGATTTCATTGAATGTATATCTTTATATTAGATCTAATACACAAATAAATAGCTTTTTTTCAGATCTTACCACAGATTCTTCTATAAATGACACCAACAATACTAGGGATATTTGCCCTTTTTTACTATTTATTTTAAATTAATTCAAAAACTATATTTTCAGTTTTTATCTCATTAAATGTATATCTTTATAGTAGATTTAATATACAAATTTATACTTTTAGCTCAACCAATAATTGATTTTGACCTTAAAAAGGACCAAATTTTTCTTAAGTAAAAGAGGAAAAAAAAACTAAAACTTTCAAAAAAATAAGAAAATAAAAACAAAAATATATAAAAAAAAGAGGATGAAAGGAATTGTAGATTGTTGAAACTTTTTGAGGTAAATAGCAGGTTTTAAAAATATTTATAATAAATGACACATTTACTTAGTAATAATTTATTTGTTGTGTAAATAAAAGAATTATTTACATTGTAAACATGGTAGTAAATTAATTGTTCATATCTTAAATATATTTCTTATGTAAATAATAATTATTTACATTGAACATAAGGTAGTAAATTAATTATTGCACCTTAAATCTATTTATTGTGCAAATAATAATTATTTACACTGTAAACAAAGGCGTAAATAAATTATTTATACTATAAATTTATTATTTACGATAAATATTTTCAACATATGCTATCTACTACATTTAATTTTGAAAAAGTTCTATTTGCTATAATTTTTCAAAAACAAAAAACATTTTTAAGGGGTGTTCTGGACATTTTGAGATCAAAACCCTTCATCTGCGTTTCTTCAATAGTGTGTTTGCAAACTTTGGTTAGAACCAAAATTTTGATCCAAATGCCATAGCACACATTTGCTTTACACTATAGTATATAAAGGCTTTAAATTGTATCTGTTCAAACTCATGAGTTTAACTTATTTTACAAGACACTTAAGTTTTTAAAAT
>CAMOHE010038371.1:0-20151 GCA_946598075.1 Artocarpus hirsutus | reverse complement strand
CATTTTTAAGGGGTGTTCTGGACATTTTGAGATCAAAACCCTTCATCTACGTTTCTTCAATAGTGTGTTTGCAAACTTTGGTTAGAGCCAAAATTTTGATCCAAATGCCATAGCACACATTTGCTTTACACTATAGTATATAAAGGCTTTAAATTGTATCTGTTCAAACTCATGAGTTTAACTTATTTTACAAGACACTTAAGTTTTTAAAATTTTCTTATTTTTCTACGTTTCTTCAATAGTGTGTTTGCAAACTTTGGTTAGAACCAAAATTTTGATCCAAATGCCATAGTACACATTTGCTTTACACTATAGTATATAAAGGCTTTAAATTGTATCTGTTTAAACTCATGAGTTTAACTTATTTTACAAGACACTTAAGTTTTTAAAATTTTCTTATTTTTTTATTGGAGGGTATTTTAGACAATTTTAGGTTAAAATTGAAGGTTGACAAAAAGGTATTTCCTATTAAATATAATTTGAAGGCATACATGTTAAATATCAAAAATCAAAAGTATATAATGTTTGTATAAACCTAAAGTATAAGTTATAAAAAAAAACTATATAAAATACCCCTTATAAACACTCCTTATTAAAAATATTATTTTTTTCACCTTTCAAAACAACCTCCTCAAAGTATATTTTCTTTTAAATTTAATTTATTAATTTAGTTTCCTACCTTTAGTTAAATACTAAACCAGGAACCCTGAAATTATCGTACTCTCCCTCTTTCCTTATCTTCAGATTTCTGAATTTTAGATCTACTCTCTCTCTTCCTCTCTTATAACTATCTCACACTCTTTCTCTCTTTACCGAATCTGGTCTGGCAGTTGGAACTCCGTTCTCCACAGAAGGGTTCGTAACTCCTTTGACGCCTTATTTTGTTACTTGCAGCTTTGATCTTTGCTATCAGCTTCATTTTCTTCGCAGATTCAACAACAGCAATAGCGGACTTCGTTGTTTTAACAGCCGCCATCTTCCAATGGTTTTGGCTTTCAGACTTTGCTCTCCACAGTGCCTTATATCTGTCCTATGGCCCTTTCCATTCCGTCATCGTCAACGAAATCACCGCCTTGCCTGTCCTTCGATCTCAACGACCTCCTCTTCTGCGACCTCCAAGACGACCGACTATCGTAGGAGAAGTCTCCCAAAGCGCCTCTGTTTTCCCCTTCGTTGTCGTCTAGCCTGTGTTTGAGCGAAGAAGTAGATTAGCCCATGGAACGGGCCAAGGCTGGGCCGGCCCAAGTTGATCGTCTTTTCGATAATTGACAACTTCCAGCTTCTGTTCCAACCGCGAGAAGTACGTGCCAATTTATTGTTCTCATGTGATTGCTTCAATTTACAGTTGCTTGTTCCATTTTCTACTAATACTAACAAGTAGGTTAAGTTGAAGTTTTAAAACCTGCTTTAACATCTTTTCAAGAATGGGTATATATGGATATATGTACGAAATAGCTTGATTGACCTTCTGACATTCTATTACACAAATAAGCAGAAGATAGACATATATGCAGACATATATATATATATATGTATGTATGTATTACTCATTGTATTGATTATATTTTTTATGTTTGATCTATTCGCAAGGAATTTCATCTCCTTTGGAATGTTTAATTTTTTGTTTTACAAATCTTGTGATAATATTGGATTTTTTCTTGATCTGTTATTTTTTTTTTTACTTAAAAATTTGGCAAGTTTCAAGCTAGTGATGGAAGATGGTTGGTATTTTTTTATTTCAAAAAAAATTGTTACAATCTAATAGGTTTCAAAGTAAGTTTTAATTTGGCACCTTGTGTTAGTGATCGGAAGCGATTTGTATTTTTTTATTTTGAAAAGAAAATATGTTGAAATTTTGTAGGTTCTAACTTTAGAATCTTTTAGGTTATAATTCAACACCTTGCGTCGGCGACTGGAGATGGTTAACATTTTTTTGTTTCAAAAAAAATATGTTGGAACCTGTATTCTAGCCATAGGGTTTCACAACAGCATCTTGTATGAAAGAGTGAGAAGGAAGGGTAACTTGAACTTTTAATAAATCATAAATTTTTAATAAAGGGACAGCTTTAATATGTGATTTATTGGATGATATTTTCAATAAGTTAAAGCATTTAAGGAGTATTTGTGTTTTTTCTTAGTTATAAAAGGTAAATATTATATAGTTTGTTATAACTATTTCACTCAAAACTTCTTTGAAATACTCTTGCTCTCAATATTAATTGTGTTTAATCAATGTGTATATATATATATATATATTTTTTTTTTTTTTGGGGTGAATGCGTCCTTCAAAATAATGGTCTAATTCCTCAAACATGTTTTCAAGCTTCAAACAAGAAGCGTCCTTATATTTAGCTCAAAAAAGGGTATTTAAGTAAAAATACTAGTCCGAGTCTATTGATGTAGTGTGTGTTATTCCAATATGTCGTTTAGTTATTATATAGTTGTAATAACGTGCCTTAGTGCTTGTCGTTTATGTGGACTTATGTCATTTCCTTTAGTTATGTTTTTACACTGTCGTTTTATTCATTTAGTTATCTCTTGGACCAAACGCTTCCTAGGTGTTGTCGTTTGGCAAGAATATTTTACAGCTTGTAATATGGCTCCTTCGGCAGAGGGGAGAAGGCAGTTGTTGGGTGTTCTGGACTTGATTTGTTCTCTTGAATGATAATTTGGGTTCTGAGTAGCGCATTGCTCTCGACCCATTTAAGTATCTTATGTTGATTTATAGTTGCTTCGTTAAGTCTCGTATCAAAGCTTCAGCTTTTTTTGATGTAGATGGCAGGTGCTGACGACAATAACAACTATCGCGATGACGAAGAACGCAGACTGTAGGCCCTTTGTGCAGCTCTTTCCAATCTGGCATGACGATTCAATGACTTTGCTGATGAAATTCATCGATCGTTAGCCCAAATCGCGAGGGGCGATGTCGCTGTTCGACGGCCACAACAGAGCTATGAGCGAGATCTGCCTCACCACCATCCGATGGGACTGCGGGACCGACAAGAAGGACGAAACTGTGGTGAGATTGTTGACACCGATTTCTCCACGAGCGAGGAATAGCTCCACCGATCTCAACAACTCGACTCCAACTCTGATGAAGATGAAGAAGTCTAGCTATTTGGTGAAAATCAATGACTCCGACCACCAAATCCAGGCGACCTCTGTCATCGCCAACCAGTTGGCGATGGTGAACCCAGGTATTATCACAAACCCGTCCGAATTATCAATATGGCGCTTTAGATTATCAAATGAAAATTGATATCCTTATGTTCGATGGTTATTTGGACATTGAGTATTTCCTAGATTGGTTGAAGATGGCCTTTATTTATTTATTACATAGGGGTTCCCGAAGAGAAAAAGGTGCAGTTGGTTATTTATGTGTTGGTCTGGTGGGATCAAGTCCAGACTAGTCGTCATCGTGAGGGCAAGCGTCTCATTCAGACCTGGCCTGTGATGCAACAGATGTAAGGCAGCGTTTCCTTCCGACCGATTATGTGCAGACTCTCTATAACCAGTATTATTGACAGGCAAAACTTGTCTAATAAATATTCTCTTAAAAAGTTCACCGTAATAATCACTCACATAGAAAGTTAATCAACTGTTAGAATAAAAAAAAATAAGAACATAATGATTTATAGTGGTTGATCTCAATTAAAAAAGGTACGTCTACTTTGAGTTTTCTTAAGTAGGAGGGTTTTACTATAAAAAAAAAAGTTTACAAAGAATTTGTGTAAAGAATTAAACTTAGGCTACTCTCTAATACTAACCCCTATTTATAGTTATTGAGGGTTAGCTATAGTCTTACCTTTTAAACATTATTTAAATTTTAAATATATGATATGCTCTTTATCTATTAATTAAATGATATCATTATGATCTCTTATATGATCTGTCCTTTCTAAGTATTTTAGATTCAATAGATCATGATCATTTTAAATGATTATTACTATCTTAAAGATGTTATAATTCAAATATACAAGAAAATTGAATGTTTTAGTCTAGGCATCATCTATTAACATGCCTTCTAGACTCACTGAAACTATATGGGCTAAGATCTTCCTTGGGACTTTCTAGGCCCAATACCAGACTTGGGTCCAACTAAATGACCCGACAACATTTGCCCCGTACTTCTTGGATCAGTAGCTGAAGTACTTTGAGGTCATCGGAGGTTCAAAAGGCAATCAATTTTGCGTCAAGGAAGTCTCCTTGACTCTTACATTGAATGATGATTATTGCTGAGCTGAAGCGTCGCCTTGAATTTTGGGTTATCATATTGTGTACATCAACCGTCGTATCGTGTGTCAAGAAAATGAATTTGAACCATTGGTTTTAAGATACATTTTCTCGCTCAAATCTCGGTCGTTGGATGAGTATCTCTGCCCCTACCGTTAGATCAACCCTTTTGTAGATCGTACGGTAGACAACCGATGTGGCTTTTCTATAAATACCCCTAAAAATCGATTTATTTTCTCATTTTCCTCTCTTTCTAGGTTGAATTTCTGTCAAAATTTTGTTAGAAATCCCAAACACTTCCAAACTCTTGCTTAACTGCTTCAATCAAAACTCCCTTGGAAATTTCTTCAAGCAACATTTGCAGCTTTCTTCAACTCCTTCCTGATTCATGACTTTGCATGAAAAAGGTAACTTGTCCTTTCGCCCTTTGTCAAAATCTTCTTTTTGTTTGGATATTTTTTATGTTTCTGGGTTTAGAAATTTCGATTTTAATTTGTCATTAATGTCTGTGAACCTACCTGTAGAAGGTTTTTAACTTGAGCATTTCTTTTGGCTTATTTTCCTTTTTGAATCATTGTTTGCACTCTTGCCTAGGGTTGAAATCGGTGATCTTGCTTATGTGCTTGTTCTTAGGCTCAGTTTTCTAACTCCGTTAGGTAGAAGCTTCTTGGCTATGAAGACTTAAGAACTTTCTCGTTTGTTTTCATACTCGCACAGATCAAAAATGACTAAAGACAAACGTAGTGGCTAAGAAGCCAGCAGTGCCATAACGATTTATTCTGAGATATCTAACCCTATAGCCATTTTTGGGAGAACTTTAACCTTTGACATCGAGGATAACATTACCGAGGAAGCGCAACTCAAGGCCAACCATACGAGATGCCTTTGAAAAGCAGCTCGGGCACTAATAGATCCCGAGGATATTATGAAACAAATTGATGACTATCCCGAAGAGGTCGACCCAGAGGATAGCAATAGTTCCTAGAGCAGAGACTCCAATCTGCCAATTGGGAGCCTTCTTGAGGGAATTCTACTCAACACACATAATAAGATGTCTATACCATGTGCAGACCCTGAAGTAGAAGGCCATCAACCTCTCTCCCCGGAGAGGCATTCATAGAAGATCTTGCTGCAGCTGAATTTTGATCAAAGGTGCAGCATGGAGTAGTTAATAAAAGGTTCCAAGAGCTCCTCCGAACCTTAGAGCTCAGCTACATCATGCTAGGTCCCAAGCACAGAGCATCAAGGACAGAGCATCAGACCCATCTGAGGGTACTATCGCAGTGTACACCAATACCCTTTCATGTGGGGTGTTTCTCTCGTATCCTCCCTTCCATAAGAAAGTCTTTAGCGAATTTAGGATAGCTGCTCCTCAGCTTAATCCTAGTATTTGGAGACTTCTATCCAGGGTGTACATTCTTTAAAAGGCCCACCTGAAGACCGATCTGAAAATTCACGAATTCCTGTACATGCACATGATTAAGTCGGTGCCAAATCAGCTCAGTTTCTTCTAACTTTGCACTTTCCCAAGGATAGGGGAGCTCATCATAGGCTGTCTGAGCTTGACACATGGTTGGAAAGAATATTTTATCTTCTTGAAAGGTTCTTTTGACAGACACTTCACTGAGACAGGACCTCCCATCCCAGTTCGTTGACACTTCACATCACGACGTCTGTTACCATGTTGTTTTATTGCATTTTAGTGTATTGTCCATATCGGGTGTTAAATATTTCTTATTTTCCTTATAGATATTACCCCGCTTCGCCCAGAATTTAATGAAAACAAGCTCAGACGGACTGAACCAGCCTTCTGGTTTTCAGAGAGACTTAAGTCATACTCAGATCTTACCATGGGTATAACGCCTTTGCAACCCACCTCAATAACTTAGCGCTTCCATTAGTGACAAACTCAAAAGATGAAGCTCGAGTCGGTGATCAAGACACTCTAGTCGTTAACCTCAGTTACGAAGACGAAAAAGGTATTAGCACTTACTTTTTATATTTTTTTTGTAAAAATCGATGAAGTGTAAGTGACTGACCTGATTTTCGCTTGGTAGAAGGCATGGTTTCAAAGTATCTAGAGTCAAGAGGTCAGGGACCACCTCCCAAAGCACCCAACAAAGCAAGAGAGGCAAGCAGGACACCTCAGGAACTAGCAAGACTCAAGCCAGTCAGCCTAGAAGAGACCTTTCTTCTCGAGGAGGATGGGGCAACACTCGTCCTTAAACTCAAGTTGTGCCTACTCCTTCAGCACAATCCTTGGTTGTTGGGAAGATTTCAATAGGGAAACAAGCTCAGGCTATCTCCACGGTCCTTTTTTTTTACAATCTTGTTGCTGCTATTTCTCTTTACCCCCATTGATGAGCTCAATAATGGAGACCTTCCATGAAAACTACAATGAGAGAGACTAGATTGATGTACAAGGAAGGGCCTTGAGCAACACAAGTATCTGGTTCAATGCAATATGCAGGTGCATGTCCACTTTCTCAGTGTTCATTTTTCCTTTATTCTTGTCGGATATTAAGTCGGTTCTTATTGCAGGCCCTTATCTCATCCCTAACTTGCTATGTCCTCCATACTAACGCAACTTTCCAAAAGGAAAAGGCGGATACCGTCGTCCTCAACCTCTAGAGTAAACTAGACGTGGCGAAGGAGAAGCTGGAAGAAAGTTTGAAAGAGAAGAAAAGCACCGAGGAGCTTCTGGCCAGTGCCGAAATGAGGATTAGGAACCTTGGGGATCAACTAAAGAACAAGGATGACGAGCTTCTAAGGGAGGTTACCAAAGCTCAAGCTGAGGTCGTTGAAGAGTTCAAGGCATCAGCTGAGATGGATGAAATCAAGGATGGCTCTTTTGATGAAGGAATTGAGTTTGTCATTGCCAACTTTAAAAGAAAGTTCCCTAATCTTGGCCTTAGTTTTCTAATGGCCGCCCCTAAGGAAGTTCCTAAAAAGACCACCGAGGCCACAACTATCACTGTCTTAGGGGAGAAAGATGCCTGAGCTGTCTCTTGTACTCTTTGTTTTAATCTTTTTGTAATGTTATGGCCATAAAACCGATACTTGTAAGGCCTTGGGCCTAAACTCTATATATGTATTTTATTTATTTTATTTAATTAATTCCAATTTATTGCAAAACAAAGGCATGTTGGTTAAATTTCCTAGTATGGGTGCCTGATGACACTAATGACCCGGACCAGTTAAATCATCATCTTTATTTGGCAAGGTTTTAAAGCGTAAACAATCAAGGTATCTTCATAACTGGGCTAACTTTATAACCGAGTTAGTAGCCTTTAGGTTTTTTGGTTTACAGTATAATGTGATATAAACACAGGTGTAAATAACCAGGCCAACCAACCTAGCCAACTGCTATAATGGCCAACCTGGCTTATGGTTTGGTAGAGCTACTGGGCTCTTATGGCTTTAATCATCTAAGGTGGTACTCTGTGCACCGAGTTGCCCCTTTGTACTAGGCTAAGCACTGTGCTCTGGCATTTAACATAGAATAATTTAAGTAAACACGAAAAACTGATTGAATAACCTCTCAAATGTTATTGATTATTCCAAGGCAAAAAGACATAAGCACTTTGGCTTTTGATGTCCTTTATGATAACTTGGAACCATTTTATAGAAAAGCTAGGTACAATGGCCTACTAGTGGTACACCCTGAGATGAGCTATGTTAGGATCAGTGCTTTAACGAACAAATACTTTATTTGTAATTAATGATATTTTGAATTAAATAAATAAATAAATAATGTGAATATTTTATGTGTTAATAATGATTCTCATATTGTTTTCATTGTTATGTTTAAGCATTTAGCAAACTTGTGTTCCATGACTATTATCACTAAATCTTAGAATCAGGCATATATGGAGTTTATATTTTGTATAGATACGAGACCAAATAAAATAGGCTAAAATATATAGTCCGTTGTCTATGTATTTAGCTGGACACTTTATACATGATAAAATTATAATAGGGATCTACGTCCAATTAAGGAGACAATTTATCTAGACTGTCAGAGCAGAGCAGATTGACTATATTGTAGGCACATGGTATGGTAGACTTAATGGTGATCACACATCAGACTTAACCTAAAGTGTTATTGATTTAATAATAATTTTGTTTATCTTAAATCAATTCACTTTGACAATTATCTATGTGTGATCTTAATCCTGAAGTGAATTCATGACTCCATGTTTATAGCTCATATCTTTTTATATGCCAAAAACAAAAGTTTTGATGAACGAAGGCTCTATTATCGGTATATTGGAGATGCAACCTTTATTCGATGAGAGCTTAATCCACAGACATGGAATCCATAGCTCTCTAACAAAGAGTTAATGTTATCCTCATGAAGGCATTATCAGGAATTTGGAAATGAACAAGGCTTTGGTCATTTGGATACTTATGGTGATAAGATGATTTTCCATTTGTATTTGCCATAAATGGAATTCTCCAAATAGGTAAAATAATGAAACTTTGAGATAAAATAATTAAAAAATAAAACAGAACTAATTCCTTCTTCTAATTATGGATAATCGATGGGGATAAACGCATGCATGAGAGGTCATAGACAAGACAAGTAAATAAAGTATCGTAATATAATATATTATTAAAAGTCCAGCTTTGGTTCTTTAGTGGAGTGACACCAAAGTTAATAATTAAATAGATAATCAATCGTGAATTAATTTATCTGTTATTAATGGAATATATGTCCATTAGGTCTCAATACTAGCTCGCAAATTCCTTGACTAATTGTGTAGAATACGGTTTACCATAGGTAATATAGAAGGTTACACTGGATATGTTGCTGAACCTATTAGTGTGCAGGACCAACAGTCTAGTTGGACTGTGTGTGGTGCCTGGCCCAATCCAAAAGGATTGTAGGTGCTTATCAGAGAGGTAGGTCTAGAAATTGGTTAATAATTGTTTAATTAATTAATAGTTAATATCAAGATAATATTTATTCAAATTTAATTATTGGGATTTTATGATATTAATTATTTGAATAATTAATTTAAATCCTAATTATATTTGAATTTAAATAAAGGATAATTATTCATAATTGTTTAAATCATTATCTAGAATAATCAAAATCTAATTTAAATAGAATTATTTGAATGTGAATTATCCTGGATGATTTAGATAATCACATAATCTTACACTATGATTGGTTGAGATTCAAATCTTCCTCTGATTGTGATAGGTGTGCATAGTGATAGGAAATCATTGTGATTGGTGTGTAAGGCTAGAGAGAAGAGAGAGAAAAATTTTCTCTTAATTCTAATAGACTTCTACCTCCTCCTATAACCTGTATAAATAGGTGCCTCTCCGCCTTATTTATGAGAAGTTAGAAAAAAAGTGCTATTGGTGCTCCTTTTAGAGTGAAAAAAATTAGAAAGGAGTCTGTGGTGAGGTTTTTTATTCAGTTGTACCCCCATATACAACAACTAGAAGAAAGAGACAGTATTGAAGATCTGAAAGTTGAGATTTTTAGTTAGATGTACTACTTCTGGTTCATCAATAGGTACGTTTAATTAGAATTCTAGTTATTGTTTATAGCATATGAGTATGTTATCTGGATGATTAATAAAAATTTTGAAAGTTTCGCTGCATCATCGAGTCAATATTTCCAACACTGCATTCTATGGGTGGTCTATAGCCCATTCTGATAGGTATTCAACATAATATGTCCCAAGTTTGACAATTTCTTGAACTCGGTAAGGCCCTTTCTATGTCGATCCTAAAGGTCTAGTATTTCTTTCTTTTATATTTTGGGCAGCCTGTTTAAGGATTAAGTCATCTATTGAGAAGCTTCTTTCTTTGACCTTTTTGTTGAAGTATTGTGTTGCTTTTTGTTGATATGCTGCTTGTCTGATCTATACCTCCAATCTTTTTTCTTCTAAACGATCTAGCTCCCTGTTCATTAGTTCTTGGTTCGTGGCTTTATTATAACCAACAACTCGGCTACTTGGAGTTGTAATTTCAACTGGTGATATAACCTCTACTCCATATGCCATTGAGAATGGAGTTTCTGCAGTTGATGTTCTCAAAGGTAGTTTGATACGCCTAGATTTTTGAAGCTCTTTGGCCTGTGGCCCCTTTAACTGATCGAGCTTCTTTTTAATAGTGTACTTCAGGACTTTATTCACTGCTTCAACTTGGGCCATTACTTTGGGGATATGTTGGAGTCGAGAAACTTTTGTTAATTCCAAGTTGGTCACAAACTTCCTTGTTTTAGCATTGTCAAATTGTTTGGCATTATTAGAAACTAGGTTGTTTGGTACACCAAATTATAGACGATGTTGTTCTAAATAAAACTTGTGCACCTAGTTTTGATGATGGTGGTTAGTGGCTCCACTTCTGCCCACTTGGTATAGTAATCTACGGCTACTATGGCATATTTGTATCCTCAAGATGTAACATGAAGTGATCCGAGAATGCCAATCCCTTATTTTGCAAACGGCCAGGGGCTGATAACTGAGATAAAGGGCTCGGTGTATCGTGGCGAATCTCTGACATTTTTCATACTTTTTCACATATTCCACTGCTTTTTTTTTTTTTTAATGTTGCCAATAATACACTAGGTGGAGAACCTTTTGAGCTAATGATTGCCCCTGGCATGATTGCCACATATTCCTTCATGAATCTCCTTTAGCACGTTTTGGGCTTTCTCTTTTTCCTAAGCATCTGAGCAATGGGGTTGAGTTTCCATGGCGATAAAGAACGTTGTCATATAATTACCATGCTGACCTATACTTTCAGCTTCTAGCTTCATCCTGGTCTTGAGGTAGTGTTCCATTTTTTAGCAAGTTGTAAATTGGGGCCATCGAACTATCAGCTGAGATGATGGGGAAGATGTAGTGCACCTTCTACTCTTAGATCATAGGCTAAACTAAGAGTTCAACTGGTATGAACTTGAGCAATTCTGAGTCTTTAGTTGTGGCAAGTCTTGCCAATGCATTGGCATTGCTATTTTTAGCTCAAGGTATTATGATAAACTCATGTCATTCGAACTTCTTCAGTTTTTCCTTCACCTTACTTAGATAAGCATCCATTCTTCACTTCTAGCTTCATAGTCTCCATTTATTTGGCTTATTACAACTTGCGAATCGCTAAAGACAATGATTAAACTTATTCATGTATATCTAGCAAGTCATAATCCCACAAGAATGGCCTCGTACTCAACTTCATTGTTGGATGCCTTGAATTTAAACTTGATTGCCGAGGTGATCTTGTACTCTTCAAGGCTTATTAATATGACTCCTGCTCTAGCACCGTGTTTGTTTGATGACTAATCTATATATAACCTCCATTTGGGGAGCTTCAGTTCTACTGCAATCTCTTCAATGTTTGGTCAAGTTGTGAATTTGGTTACAAAGTGTGCTAACGCCTGGGCTTTTATATCTTTCCTTGGGACATAATTGATGTCAAATCCACTCATTTCTACTACCTACATTAGTAACCGCCTTGATGTGTCTGGCTTTTAAAATGCTTTTCCTAAAGCGTGGTTAGTGAGGACATCGATTGGATGTTCCTCGAAGTTGTGTGGCAGTTTTTTAATAGTTACTATTAGGGGAAGTTCTAGTTTTTTCATGTCGGTATATCTAGTTTCAGCATCTCAAAGGCATTTACTAGTGTAGTAAATGAGTAATTGGACTCGGTTCTCTTCCCTGATGAACTTCAAGCTTATTGCATGTTCTGTCATGGCTAGATAAACATAGAGCTTTTCACTGGGTAGTGCTTTGGAGAGGATAGGTGCTTGATCGAAATGAATTTTATGCTATTGAAATGCATCCTCACATTCCAGAGTCCATTTAAAAGGCCTTGCTCCTCTAAGTATATTGAAGAGCTGAATATATTTATCTGTTGCCCGAGAAATAAAACGGTGTAGTGCAGCCACACGTCTGGTAAGCTTCTGCACATTTCTTGGTTTCTTCGCAGATTCCATATAAGAGAGCTTTGATCTTTTTAGGGTTTGCTTCTATATCGTGCTGATTTACTATAAAACTAAGAAATTTTCTTGAAGCTACTCCAAAAGTGCTCTTTTGAAGGTTGAGGTTCATGTTGTATTTACTAAGAATCTCAAATGCTTCTTTGAGGTTGGCAATGTGCCTATAAGCATTTTAACTTTTTACCAGCATGTCATCCACGTAGACCTCTATGTTTCTTCCAATATAGTTTTCAAACATCTTATTCACCAATCTTGAATATATGGCCGCTGCATTTTTAAGACCAAAAGGAATTTTCATATAACAATACAAACCTCATTCAATAATGAATGTTGTATGCTCTTTGTGGGAATCTGATTATATACAGAGTATGCATCCATAAAACTCATAAGCTCATGATCCACTGTTGCATCTACTAACTAATCTATCATTGGTAAAAAGGAGCTATGTTTAGGACATGCCTTATTTAGGTCGGTGAAATCCATGCCATTTGCCATTTGGCTTTATTACAAGGACTAGATTTTTCACCTAGGTCAGGTAATGGGCTTTTTTGATAGTTTTGCTCTTGATTAACTTATCTACTTCTTCACGCAATGCTTAATACCTTTCTCTATTCAGCGGCCTTCTTTTATGCCTTTTTGGTGGGTTTGTAGGGTCTACGTTAAGTCAATGGCAAATAATCTACGATGAGATGCCCTTCATTTCATTATATGTCCACGCAAAGACACGAAGATTACCTTTTAGGAATGTTATAAAATTTGCACGATGTCTAGTGCTGAGCCCGGCCCCTATTTTCAATATTTTGCATGGGTCATCATCATTAATCATTACTTCTTCTAGGTCTTCTGTTGGTTTTGCTGTGATGATTTCATCATCTATTCATTGATCCAAGTCTATATTGCTTGGAGGAGGTGCATGGTCGACCATCATCATTCTATACTTGGAGTATTTATAGTAGAATTTATAGTCTGAGCCTCACATTGGTCAACCCTTATCTCTCCTACCCCATTCTTAATTGGGAATTTTACCACATGATGGTATATAGAAGAGATGGCATTAAGTTCTCGTAAGATTGGTCTACCTATCACAGCATTACACTGGGTCCCTCCCTTAACAAATATAAAATTCGACATCACAGTCAAGGTGTTTGGTTAGATGTTGATAGTTTCGATAAGAGTGATCATACCTTCTAGGACAATGCTATCTCCTATAAATCCATATAGTGGCTATAAATAAGGCATCAATTGAGTCCTAGGGATTTGCATTTGATCTAATGCATCGGTGTAAAGGATGTTCGCTAAGCTTCCATTTTCAATGAAGACTCTGTAACCTTCATGATTACCAATTATAGTTGATACTACTAATACATCATTGTGGGGACAGTATACATTTCAGGCATCTTCCTCAAAAAAAATGATGTTTATGTTTTCTCTTCTTGGAATCTTACTTGGTCTTCCATCTACTTTCATACAATTGTGGAATAGTCGGTCTTTAGCCTTCCATGCATAATTCTTCTATTCACGTCCTAAATTTCCTCTTAAGTAAGGACCACCATGAATAATTTGAATGATTCTCACAGGTTGATTATTGTTTCCTCTTTGAGGAGCCAGGTTGTTTTGATCATCCCGTATAATTTTAAGGTGATTTTCTCTGATATATTCTCTCAGATAACTCTTCTTAATACATCTTCAATCTTGTCTTTCAAGTCGATACACTTAATAATGTTATGGCCGACCTCCTCGTGGAACCTATAGTGTTTATTTTGATTTCTTTTTGTGGGATCTTTCCTTATTGGTATAGGTTTTCTCAATATGTTTCAGTCTTGCACCTAATTATAAATTTCTTCAACGTTGGTATTGAGCTTAGTATACACTTTGTATCTTTGGAATGGACATCTTTGTCTTTTGTTGGCCTGAGTTTGAGCCTATGCTGGTGGCGTGGCAGGTGGTGCAAGTAAAGTTGGTGCAAGTGCATATGTGGGTGGCGTCGTTATTTTGATTATCGCCATTTTGGTTTTTCCTCTTCCCACCATTCCTTCCTCCATTCTAATTATGCATATACTGAGTCGACTATTGTGTTGTCTATGTTGTGGCAAGATAATAAGGAATGGCCATGATAGTTGATAACTAAACTGCTTCTTTTGCATTAATATACTTCTAGGCCCAGGCTAAAAATTCACCCCAAGTCATAGGAGGATTCTTGTCCAACGAGAACTTAAAGGCTTTGTTGTAGATAACCAAGAACTGTGATCAACGTTGCTTCTTCTGAGCAATTCTCCACTGACACCATCTCTCCAATGAATTGATCAACAAACAACTTCAAGGACTTGATAGGTCCTTGCTTTATAGCTTAAAGTCTTTCTTGGGTGTTTGTTGAAGTCGTCTTTTTATGAACTGAGTGGTGAAGGCTTCGTATAATTCTCTTCAGTAGGTGATACTTCTGGGTCTCAAATTGTTGAACCAGCATCGAGTAGGTCCACTCAATGTCACATCAATTGCTCAGCATTTATTAGTGTCTGGGGTTTGTGTAGTTTCATATGAGAATTAAACAACTAAGCATGATCGTTGGGGTCTCCCTTGCATCAAAAAGTGGAATGTTTGATTGTTTTAACTTTTGGTGGTAAGGGTTGAGCCATCACTTCATTAGTGAATAGGTGTCCGTCAGGATTATCGAAATTAAGGGTTGGATAACCCTATCTTGCCTCCCACCTATTCATTATTTCTACTAGCCTGAGGTGTTCCTAAAAGCTAGCTTCCAACCTATCAGTAGTTTGCCTACCGGCCTGCTGCGCTTGGATTGGTTTCTGAGATGTCGATCTCTTTGGCCACCATCCATTATTGAGTGAGCCCGATAGGACGCCTTGCCTTGGGGCTATAGGTGGTAACCTATCTCGGCCTTGATTATCTTGGGATCTTACACCTGCTTGAGCTACACACCTCTTTTGAGCCCTACGTTGCCTACTTCCTTGCTATCTCAATGCTCATGCCTGACGAGATCGTACATCGTCAAAATCTCCAACTCCCTCCTAAAATTATGTTGTATCTCTTAGGGCAGGTGGAGGATTGGCATTAGTTAGGCGAGCTGAATTGTTGAAGGTGTTTTCCATATGTTTAAACCTCTCATCAAGTCATCATAATTCTGAGCCACAGTTTCAATCTGGGTTTGCATATCTTGATTTGGATTCAAAGGAGCATCTTCAAGTGATGGCATACAATTCTAATCATCAATAAGAGAAGGAGGTGGTGGCTGATCCCGATTTCCAACTCAGGCAGCATCGTTATCACCATTATTCTAGCTGCGACGATTGTTTGTGTCACTTTGGCTTTGGTTGTTCATTTTGATACGAGTTCTCACCATTGGATCCAATGAGAGATTCTGGAAATAAGGCTAGAAAATTCTTCTTTTGCCTTCCTTCCAGTGCTAATTGTTGACGACCAAAACTCATCTAACAAATAATCTCTCAAAAACCTCACCGTGATAATCATTCACGCAAAAAATTAATATATAGTCGAATAAAATAAAAGAAAGAACACAAGAATTTATAGTGTTTTATTGTTGATGGGCAAAATTCATCTAACAAATAATTTCTTAAAAACCTCACCATGATAATCACTCAAGTAGAAAGTTAATAAACAGTCAAATAAAATAAAAGCAAAAACATAAGAACTTATAGTGGTTCACCTTAATCGAAGGTTGTGTCTATTTTGGGTTTTCTTGAGTGGTAGGATTTCACTATAAGAAAATAAGTTTACAAAGAGTTTGTGCCAAGAATTGAACTTAGGCTGCTCTCTAAAGCTAGTTCCTATTTATAGTTATTAGGGGTTGGTTGTAGCCTTACCCTTTAAGCATTATTTAAATTTTAAATACATGATAAGCTATTCTCCTATTGATTAAATGATGTCATTGTGATATTTTATAGGATCTATCTTTTCTGAGTATTTTGGATTTGGCAGATTGTGATCACTTTGAGTGTTATCACTATCTTGAAGATCTTATGATTCAAATGTACAAGTAAATTGATTGTTTTACCCATGTGAAGTATTATCTTTAACAGGCCTTTTGGACTTACCAAAACTACATGGACTGAGATCTTCCTAAGGCCTTTCTGGGCACAATAATCGACTTGGGCCCAACTCGATGACTTGACAACAAGTACCATCATTGTCGACAAAGATACAGGTCTGTAAATAAGTATACTGAAGAATTTTAAAGATTGAATGCTCGGAATAATTTAAATGAATTGTAAAGTCACCAAGTAGCTCGGTATATTGTAGGTTTAAATCAAGCCTTTCAAGACCATTTGGCCTTACACTTTGTTTGGTATTTGTCCGATGCTGTGAATCTTGCTTACAAGATAAAAGGCTAGCTCTCTTGTGGAGGGAATTCTAAGTTCTCCCTTCCTTTCAGGAGCTTCCAAGAGTTCACCTACGAGAAGGCTAAACAACGAGCTTAATCCCCAACCACTTCTCCAAAGATACAAGGCAGGAAAACTTCTAATACTAGCGACATTAGTACCACAAACAGAGCCCAACCATGGTGCCTTCCCACTACTATCAAGCCAAATCCCTATGCAAAACCCTACCATTGAAGCATTTAGATGCAACTAACTTGGGTATAGCGATGCCAAACAAACCTCGTTGATGAGGTTGAAGAGGGAGATCCCTAGGATATTGATTTGGACGATCTAGATTTTGAGGGGGCTGAGATAGTAGAAAGAGATTAGGGCAAGACTATTGTTTGCATAGTGCAGAAGTTGCTCTTATCCCCAAGACAGTCGGAGAGGACCCAACGACACTCCATCTTCCATACCCATTGTACAATAAATAAACAAGTACGTGATGCCATCATTGACAGCGGGAGTAGTGAGAACATTGTGTCCAAAGCCCTTGTTAAAGCCTTGAACTTGCCAACAGAGAAGCACACTCGATCTTGTAAGATAGGATGGATAAAGAAAAGGGTTGAAACTCGAGTTATGGAGACCTATCAGATTCCCTTTTCCATTGGAAAGTATTCCAAGGATGAGGTTGTCTGTGTGATGTTGTTGAGATGGATGCGTGCCACTTGTTACTCGGGAGGCCTTGGCAATTTGATGTCAATGTCGTGCATAACGAAAAATATAATGTTTATGCTTTTTAACGGGACGATAAGAAGATTATGTTGGTGCCTATAAAACAACTACCCCAAGGGAAACCATTATTCTTGACCACCTTCGGAAATATGTTTTCTCATGATATGAAGGCTAGCGGCTATGTCTTTTTGTTGCTAATGAAAGAACAGCCACCCGGTGTAGCGGCTTCCATTCCCACGATAGTGGCTTTGTTGTTGGCCAAGTATGATGACATTGCCCCCGAGGAGCTCCCTTTAAACCTGCCTCTAATACATGACATCCAAATCAACCTTATACCGGGAGCTAGTCTACCTATACCGGGAGCTAGTCTACCTAATCTCCCACATTATCGGATGTGTATCAAAGAGCATGAGATTCTCCAAGGCCAGGTGGATGAGTTGCTTGCCAAAGTTTTGATCCACGCTAGCTTGAGTCCATGCGTCATTCCGGCCTTACTTACTCCAAACAAGGACGGCACTTGGCACATGTGCGTGGATAGCTGCGCCATTAACAAAATCGCCATCAAGTACCGATTTTCGATTCTTAACTTGATGATATGTTGGATAAGTTGGAGGGCTCCAAAGTTCTATCAAAGCTTGAACTTAAGAGCGGATACGATCAAATCCGCATCCGGCTCAGCGAGAGTGGAAGACAGCATCCAAGACTCGTGAGGGACTTTACGAATGGTTGATGATGCCATTTGGGCTAAGCAATACTCTTAGCACATTTATGCGCCTCATGAACGAAGTCTTGAAGCCTTTTATTGGTGAAACAGTGGTAGTTTATTTTGATGACATCCTCATTTTTAGCAAGGATTTTGAGTCCCATATAGAACATTTGAAGGCTGTCTTTGAAGTGTTGCGAGAGCACAAACTATACTTGAACCTAAAGAAGTGTGAGTTTGTTACAAACAAGCTCTTGTTTCTTGGGTTTATAGTTGGAGATCAGGTTATTTAAGTCGATGGCACCAAAGTTAAAGCAATATGCAAGCAGCCTTCTCCTTCAAACGTCCATGAGGTCCATAGCTTCCATGGGCTTGCGACGTTCTATCTCTGCTTTACTCGTGGATTTAGTAGTCTAGCTTCCCCTATTATGGACTACCTCAAGCAAGGGAAATTCTCGTGGGGACCTTAATAGGAGGCTAGTTTCAACACCTCAAGAATAAGCTTTGTGGTGCCCCGGTCTTGGCATGCCTAATTTCGACAAAGTGTTCGAAGTTGAGACCGATGCTTCGATGAAGGGAATTGGGGCTGTTTTGCTCCAAGAGGGCCGACCGATTGAATTTTTTATCGAGAAGCTCAATCAAGCCCAGCAAAAGTGGCCCACCTATGAGCAAGAACTTTTCACCATTGTCCACGCTCTACAACACTGGGAGCTCTATCTTATCCAAAAGGAGTCTGTTCTTCACAGCGACCATCATGCTCTCAAGTTTATGAATTTCAAAAGGGGCTAAATCCGATACATGCACGATGGTTTCTCTTCCTCCAATAGTTCACTTTCGTGTTCAAGCACTGTTCTAGAGCTCTCAACAAAGTGGCCGATGCACTTAGTCGCCAAGCTACTTTGCTCACTGTTTTGCACTCTATTTTTTAAGATTTGAGGAGCTTAAACAACTCTACCACTGAAGCTAATTTTTGCTCTATCTGGGAGTCCTTTACACAATGAGCCTACTGGAGAGTTCCACATTCAGCAGGGGTACTTTTTCAAAGAGAATCAGTTGTGCATTCCGTGCACTTCCTTGCGAGGCTGATTATTCGGGACATGCACGTTGGGGGATTAGCTGCTTACCTGGCCTCAAATACGTTAGGAATTTACCCGCTTTGTCAAGTGTTGTGCTATTTGCCAAAGGGGCCACCCAAAACATGGGTCTATACACCCTGCTGCCTGTTCCAGCAGCTATATGGGAGGACTAAGTATGGATTTTGTCTTGGGCTTACCTAAAACACAGCGACACGTTGATTCAGTGCTCATCGTAGTTGATCGGTTCACAAAAATGGCCCATTTTCTTCCATGCAAGAAATCCACGAACGTGAGCTATGTGGCCAACTTGTTCTCCCGAGAGATAGTCCGCCTTTATGGCATTCCTTGCTTTCTTACTTCGGATCGTGACTTAAGCTTATGAGCCATTTTTGGCGGGTTTTGTGGAAGTGTTTTGACGCTACTTTACAATTTAGTAGTGCATACCATCCTCAAACTGACGGCCAAATTAAGGTTGTGAATCGCACTCTTGGCATGATGATTCGGAGCTTACCTAGTGGTCGTCCAAAGCAATGGGACCTGGCCCTTCCCCAAGCGGAATTCACCTTCAACAGTATGCCAAACCGTTTTACGGGTAAAGCACCTTTTGTTGTGGTTTATACTAGACCTCCTAATCATACTCTTGCTCTTCACTCTGTGCTTAAGCCCAAGAGTCGCGCCGCTGACAATATGGCCGAGCATATCACTCAATTCCACCGTGAAGTTACTGCAAATCTGGAGGCTGCCAACAGTTCCTATAAAGCCGCTGTCAATCAACACTGCCGCCGAAAGATTTTCCAAGTTGGAGACCTCCTCATGGTCCACCTCCGCAAGGAGCTTTTTCCAGATGGTACATACAACAAGCTCCAGCCAAAACGCTTTGGTCCTTTCCCGATCAAACAGAAGATTGTTGACAATGGCTATGTCCTTGAACTCCCACCTTCCTTGCAGGTCTCCCCTGCTTTCAATGTGGCTGACCTCCATGACTATTTTTCCTCCTGATGAATCTCCTGTTCTTGTGGACAACCCGGGTCGAGTTCTTTCTCAGTGGAGGGGAATTGATGTAGTGTGTTGTTCCCGTACGTCGTTTAGTTATTATGTGAGTTGTAATAATGGGCC